>CM062804.1:443578608-443801546 GCA_031772625.1 Pinus tabuliformis | reverse complement strand
ATCCTTCACTGAAGGAATTTATTGCCGCGTTTGAAGAATGTTGATTTGGACTTCTGTGAGAATTGCATTTATGGAAAACAGAAGAGAGTCAGATTTCTCAGAGTTGGGAAAGAAAAGAAGAGCAAAAAATTAGAGCTTGTGCATACAGATGTATGGGGACCTACTCAGGTATCATCTCTCGTGGATCTCATTATTATGTTACTTTTACTGATGATGCAACTAGAAACACTTGGATTTATTGTATTCAGAATAAATCTGATGTATTTGATACTTTCAAGAAATGGAAAGCTTTGGTTGAGATTGAGACAGGAAAGAAACTGAAGTATCTCAGATCAGACAATGGAGGTGAATATTGCAGCAAAGAGTTTGATAGGTACTGTTCAGAGCATGGAATTTGCAGAGAGAAGACAATTCCAAGAACACCACAAGAAAATGGTGTGTCAAAAAGGATGAACAGAACAATCATGGAGCGTGCAAAGTGCATGAGATTGCATGCAGGATTTCCTTTACAATTTTGGGCAGATGCTGTTGTTTATCTAATAAATAGAGGGCCTTCAAGTTCCTTGGAAGGTGGTGTTCCAGAGGAAGCATGGATAGGTAAAAAGGTAAACTACTATTTTTTAAAGCCTTTTGGTTGTGAGGTCTTTGTCCATATTAATAAAGAAAATAGAACAAAGCTTGAGGCAAAATCAAAGAAATGTACCTTTATTGGATATGGTGTTAATGATTTTGGTTATAACTTATATGATTATGAAAGTCACAAAATCATTAAGAGCAGAGATGTAATATTCAATGAAAAGGTCTTGTATAAGAACCAGTTGCAGGAAAAAAAACAGGAAAAAAAACAAGGAATACACAGTTCTTGATGAGATCACTGAAAAAGTAAACGTGCCTGAAAATAATAATAATCAACAACCACAACAACAACCACCACTACAACAGCAACAGGCACCCCAAACACCTGAAAGTGGTGTTAGAAGATCTACCAGGATAAATATACCCCTTGAACAATACTCTCTTTCATTATATTATTTATTGTTGACTGATTCTGGTGAACCCAAATGTTATGAAGAAGCAGTGTAGGTTGAAATCAGGAAGAAGTGGGAGCTAGCCATGGAAGAAGAGATGGACTCCTTAATGCATAACTAGACTTGGGACTTAGTTAGGTTGCCTACAGGTAAAACTACATTGCAGAATAAATGGCTTTACAGGCTAAAGGAAGAAGATGGAGGAAAATAGAGGTACAAAGCTAGACTTGTGGTGAAGGGGTTTGCACAGAAGAATGGTATTGATTTTGATGAAATATTTTCTCCTGTTGTTAAAATGACTTCAATAAGAACTGTTTTAAGTCTAGTAGCAGTTGAAGATTTGCATCTTGAGAAGTTAGATGTAAAGACAACCTTTTTCCATGGGGATTTGGAGGAAGAGATATATATGCAGCAACCATAAGGATATGAGGTGAAAGGGAAGGAGAAACTAGTGTGCAGGTTGAAGAAGAGAGCTTGTATGGGTTAAAATAGGCTCCAAGGAAGTGGTATATAAAATTTTACAAGTTTATGTCTGAACAAGGTTATACTAGATGTCACTCTGATCATTGTGTTTATCTGAAAAAGAAAAATGATGGCAGCTATATTATATTGTTATTGTATGTAGATGACATGATTGTTGCAGGTCTAACATGCAGGAAATAAATGTTCCCAAAAGAAAATTGGCAAATTCATTTGCAATGAAGGATTTGGGAGTTGCAAAACAAATCCTTGGTATGAGAATAACTAGAGATAGGAAAAATCGCAAATTAACATTGTCTCAGAATGAGTACATACAAAAGGTGTTGAAAAGATTTAATATGCACAATGCAAAACCAGTTAGTACACATTTTGCTAGCCATTTCAAACTTAGTAAGGAAATGTGCCCAAACACCCAAGAAGACATGGATTATATGTGTAAAGTTCCATATGCATCAAAAGTTGGAAGCTTAATGTATGCAATCGTCTTCACAAGGCGTGATATTGTAGATGCAGTGGGAGTTGTAAGCAGGTACATGAATAATCCAGGAAAGGAAAATTGGATGGAAGTGAAATGGATTCTCAGATATTTGAAAGGTACCACAAATCAAGAATTATGCTTTGGTGGTTCAAACATTTCTCTACAGGGATATGTTGATGCAGATATGGTAGGTGACAGAGATAACAGGAGGACCACTACAAGATATGTATTTACTGTAGGTGGAACAACTGTCAATTGGGTTTCAAAAATCCAAAGTGTCGTTGCACTTTCAACAATAGAAGTAGAGTATGTTGCTGCTACAGAGGCTAGTAAAGAAATGATTTGGTTACAAAGGTTTATGGGTGAACTGGGTAAGAAGAATGATATGGGCACGTTATACAATGATAGCCAAAGTGCCATTCATCTTGCAAAGAACTCAGCATTTCATTCCAGGACTAAACACATACAACTCAAGTACCATTTCATATGATCAGTGTTTGAAGATGGAGAGTTGAAGCTGGAAAAGATACACACTAGCCAGAATCCTGCAGATATGCTAACAAAAGTTGTAACTAGGGAGAAACTGAGAATATGCTCAGTTTTAATTGGTCTTCAAGGATGACGATGAAGATGAGAAACAACCAGGTCCAAAGAGGAGCCTTTTTCCAACAAATGAAGCAGCGGTGGAGTTGCTACAATCATTCTCCAAGTGGGAGATTTTTGGGTGTGGAGCATGATTATTTAGGGGTCTTTGTTTCAGCTAGATGTATACCCTAGGAAGTTTGTACACCCCTCCACGTGGGGGGGTGCGGGGGGGGACTTGTCCCCCCCGCGGGGGTTCGGGGGAGCCGATCCCCCCCGGCTGGGGGGTCCAAGGGCCAGCGGTCCCCCAGCGGGGTTTCGGGGGTAGTGCCCCCAAAGCTAAAAACAGATGTAAAATTGCCTTGTAAAAGTATAGTAATTTCTAGTCAATCTGGGCTATTCATTAGGCAGATGATCTGACGGTAGAACTTATGTTTAGTTTAGGGTTTTTTTCCCTAGAAGGAAACCCCTCTCTTTGTATGAGGACATTGTATTGAGGTTGTGTAATAGATGTGTATTCTCCGAGCGAGAAACAGAGAGGTGAGACTGTGAGAGAAAACAGATGATATTACAACGGATCTACTGTAGGTTGTGTCTCTTCATTTTGCTGGATAATAGAAAGGAAGGACTGGCTATTCGGTGTGGACATAGGCCAAACTGGGTGAACCATGTATATTTGTGTCTCTCTTGTTTTATGAGCTTTCTATGTTTATATTTCTGCAATATTTTATGTGTTCCATTGCTCTATAATATATAATTTTCTAACACAAGAACAAAGGAACAAACAAACTAGAGGATACCAAAAACCAAAAGGAAGAAAATAAACAATAATGCATGGATGGCGAGATTAAATCATAACTATTCAAGGGCACAATAATGGAGGATGTTGACGTATACCTTTTAGCAATCATATATGATCAAGCTATCTAAGAAAAATTACTAAAATATAAGCTTTGGGAATTGTAGCAACTTGAAAAGTAGGAATTAGAATCAATGTTTCATAAAGATGAGGGAAAACGCCATTGGTTCTATATACATAGAGATAAAATCCTTAAAGGTGAATAGGAAATTAGCAAAGGAAAACCTAAAGGAGAAAGGGAAAATACTTTTGAATTATGGAAAAGCTACTCTTTGGGAGGTTCATCTCCAAAACTATAAAAATAATATTATGAGAATATTGGCGGATTCAATACCCTTAGTAAGATGAGACACCTTAAATTGAAACATATGGCAGAAAAACAAAATCTATGCATCAATCAATAAACCAATTGTAGTACAGAAGGAAGGGGTTCCTTCTCTCAAATAAACTAGAGAGAATGGAGTTGTGAGGCTAAAAATGAAAAAATCCCCTTGGTGGCATTTGTTATTTAATGATTATTGAAAATATGTGTGTAATCTTCACTTAAGTCACCTGGTTCGAGTTTGTGTTTGAATTCAACAACCTTGAAGTTAAAAAAATTAAACAATAAAAGTTTAAAGGATAAATCTTGACTTGAAGTCTGACAATATCTCTCTCTCTCTCTCTCTCTCTCTCTCTCTCTCTCACGTTTCAAGAAGCCACTTCCCTATTTAACATGTAAAAAAAAAAGATTATACCCTGTTGAACCCATTCAAATATTATTTTCATGTTATTGTTTGTATTCAATTTGAATTTTACTAGTGGATTTAAATAGATTTTGTTAAAATAGGATTAAACCCTTGTTGAGACTATTCAAATATTATTTTTAGGTTCTCGTTTGTGTTCAATTTGAATTTTGTTAACAAATTTAAATGAATAAATTTGATTTGGTTTTAGGTTCGACAAATTTCAAATTTCAAAGTTGAAATTCACTGAACTTGGTGACTTAGATCTTCACTTGTGGCCACATGCTAGCCCATTATATGAGTAATTAAGGACTTTTATTAGCCAAATTTGGGTAGCTAACCCCACTAATTGCATTTTTGTTTTATGGTTTGTGTCATTGTTTTGTCTTGTTCAAGTCATGGTATGTTGTTCTTATGAGATTTATTTAGTTTACCCTAACCTAGATTCTCACTTCCCACCTTCCCTCTTCCTCCCTATGTAATTAAAGCTCACTAGGTTTTCCTGAGATTGCATTAGTGCATTCTAACCAAGTATATAGTGAAGTTACCCCCTAATTTCCTTTTATAGGGGAGTTTTTCCATGTTTCCAAACCCAAATTTTGCTCGTCTATCACTTTCTACAAGTGGGATGTTTGGTCGTAAGTTCTGACAATATTTTTCCCCATGTGTTTATTAGAAAGGAGTCTTTGAATCTAGATAGTTTCACTTATCAAGGTTGGTTTTGGATCATGTGTGTTCCATTTGACTGGCTCTTGTTAATCCGACCCAATTGAGCCAATTATTACCGAGGGTTGCCCCTTCTTTTTGAGGGTAGATTCCTTGTTGATAAAATAATATCTAAAATGTCCCCTCAAAAAGTAGGGGACTGACCAAATCAACATTATCTATAAAGCAAGGGGAATACTAATAATAATTAGAAAGAAAAGAAAAAAAAATAGAATGAAACAAATCACAACTAACTCAATCACCTAAGGGAGTATTTTATCATAATTGGAGAGCACAAATATTGGTCCATAGATTCGTAATCATGAATTTTCAATCCATGATCCACATGATTAGGTCTTCCAGTAAGCACCAATGAACTACTACTTTCCAAAGATCGATATAAGGAAGTTTGATGGTAATTATCCTATAACATGGATATTTTAGATGGTGCAATACTTTGATATAGACCAACAAGCATCGTTACAAAAGGTGAATATTGCATCCATGTGTTTAGAACATGACCAACATGTATGGTATTAATGCCTTTGTGAAAGAAAAAGGATTATGTCATATGTTGGTCCATATTTATAGAGGAATTGATAGCACATTATGGGGAAATTAAGAGAAATACAATCTTTACTTAATAATTTGGTGAATATTCGATAAAAAGGTCTAGTTACAGTGCATATCAAACATTTCTAAAAGTTAGGTCTTAGGGTAAGGAATATTTTAGAGGATAATTTTCTAAACCTATTTAAGGGATCTTTAAAGGAAGGAATTATGCATGAAGTGCATCTCTTTGAACCTAAATCTCTAAAGCATGCATTCAGTTTTGTAAGAATTTTGGAAAGTAAAAATATGGCCATTAGAAAATTGGTCACTAATAATTATAGAGTAAATTGCAGTTCCTCTCGTAGACTCAGAAGGTTGAATCCTTAACAAATTGATGAAATAAGAGTAAAGGGACTATGTTTCCATTGTGACAGAAAGTACAATAAGGAGCATAAATTTAGTGAGAATAAATTATTCTAAATAGATTGTGAAGATCAAGAAGATCAAGAAGTGGAACTATCACAATGTCTAAAGCTAGGAGAGATTACTCCAATAATTTCTTGTCTTGAATTGGTTGGCATCAATGATCCATAAACCCTCAAGATAGAAGGATATATCAAAAATAAAAAAGGTCACAATATTGATTGGTTCAGGTAGTATCATAATTTCATCAATTAAAAATTGGGAAAACTACTTAATTGCTTTGTTTACTCAACACTATAATTTCAAGTAATCATTGCAGATGGAGGTACCATAAATTGTTCAAGGAAGCGATATAGTATTAAGATGAATATGGGGGATTTTTTTTTGATAATCCCATGATTCCAATCCAAATGGGTGTTGTAGATGTTGTATTAGGGGTATAATGGTTGAAATCGTTGAGAATAGTGGCCCTTCATTTCTAGGATCTTTTCATAAGTTTTTCCTCAGAAGGAAAGGAAATTGAGCTTAGAGGTATCCAAGGGAAACCTAATAAGTGATAAGCTCTAATAGTATGGCAAATTTGATTAAAAATAATTACAAGAAGGTGTAATTACACAATTGTGTTCATTAGATGTTCAAACATCTACATCCTTTGCTCTAGTGGATCTCCATAAGTAATAAAAAATTATTCCAAGTTATTTGGAGAGACGCCTAAGCATCTTCCTCCTATTCAAGATCATGACTATGCTATTCATTTGCATTCATGAAGTGTACCACAAATAAATGAAGAAGGGGAAACCATACTAGAAGTAGAAACAACCCTTGAAATAAGGATTAAGCAATTAAGTAATTCAACAATTGTGGAGTACCTCATCAAATAGAAAAACCTACAAGTGGAAGAGGTAACATGGGATGATGACTTGTTTATATAAATCACTAGCAGTTAGTCAAGTTTTGGGGATAACACTTGTTTGAATCTGAAAGACACGTTAAACCCTATATAAGATTTTTGTTAGCCTTAAAACCTATTATTAAGCCCTAGATATTGAGTGATTACATTTCTCTTGTTATATTATTGTGTAGGATAGAACCTTTTGTGGCCCCATTTTATTATAATTGCACCCTTTGTCTCCTATATATATGTGTTAACGATATCTAGTATTAGGATCATCAAATATTTTATTATGCATTGTATTCATTATAAAAGGAAGTCCCCCCCTTGATGAGGACTATACTTATTTTTTATTATCATTTTTAAGGTGCAAGGTTCATAACATTCTCTTGATTTCTTTGGATATGTACTATTGAATCCAAGGATGAAGCCCTCAAGAAGTTCAAGGAATTTAAATCCTTAGTAGAAATTGCAACAATCATAAGATCACATATGTTAGGATTAACTAGGGAGATAGACACATTGGTGATGAATTCCATTCATTTCCCACATCTCATGGCATTATTTGGAAAAATAATTTTGACCATTGTGGAAATTGCTTGTTGTATGTTGCATTTTCATGAGATGGAGCTAAAGTTCTACGGACAAGTAATTGTTTGTATAACTTGTCAGACCAGGTAGTAACTCCACAAAGCAAAAACTGATTCGTATTATTCATTCAATTAGGTAGGTCTGTTATATACACGAGGGAGAGACTGTTCAGTTCATCTCTCGATGACTGTTCACATTTCTCATTTATTTATTTACATATATGTACCCAATCACAAGGATTAGGTGTCAACATTCCCCCCCTTAATCTTAAGGGATGTTGGCGAGTCCAAGCATCATTCTGAATCGTTTAAGCTTTTATCTTCCAAGCGCTTTGGTGAAGATGTCTGCAATTTGCTCATTTGTGGAACAATGGCGGAGATGGATTGTTTTGGCCTCAACATGATGTCGAATTAGATGATATTTAGTATTGACGTGCTTTGTTCGATCATGGAACTTTGGGTTCTTGGCCAACTTTATTGCAGAGGTATTGTCAATCATGAGTGGAGTTGATTGTACTTGTTTTACCTGCAAATCTTTAAGAATTTTCCTGAGCCACACAATTTCTTTTGTTGCTTCAGCTGCTGCCACGTATTCTGCTTCTGTTGTGGAATCTGCTGGAACTGATTGTTTGCATGATCTCCAGGAGATAGCTCCTGATCCAAGACTCATAGCATATCCTGAAGTAGATACTCCAGTTTCTTTGTCTCCATCGAAGTCTGAATCAGAGTATCCAATCAAGCTGAAGTCGTCCACCTGTGTATACTTGATTCCAAAGTCTTGAGTTCCCTTCAAGTACCTTAGAACTTTTTTTGCAGCAGACCAATGTCCCTCACAAGGCTTTTGCATAAACCTGGAGAGGATTCCAATAGCAAATGAAATGTCTGGTCTGGTAGTAGTTAGGTAGTTGAGACTTCCTACAAGTTGTCTATACTTTGTTGCATCCTCAAATTCTTTTCCTTCAATAGATGTGAGCTTTAAGTTTTGTTCCATTGGAGTAGTAAGAGGATTGCACTCTGTCATGCCAAACCTGTTCAACAAATCTCCAATGTATTTCTTTTGAGAAAGAAATATGGACTTTGGATGTTGGTTACTTCAATGCCAAGATAGTAATGAACATAGCCCAAAATTAGTCATTTCAAAACTTTTCCCCAATTCCTTCTTTATGGATGCAATGTAGCTTTCATTGTTCCCTGTCATTAAAAGATCATCTACATATACCACAAGATATACAACTGTTTTGCCAACTTTCTTGACAAATAAATTTGCATCATCAAGATCAAAATGTTTGAAATTGAGTTTCAGAAGATGCTCAGTTAGTTTTTCATACTAGGCTCGTGGTGCTTGTTTGAGGCCATACAGGGACTTCACAAGTTCGCATACTTTATGTTCATGTCCTTTCACAACAAATCTTTCAGGTTGGGACATAAAAACATTCTCTTTTAGATCTCCATTCAAGAAAGCAGTTTTTACATCCATTTGATGGACTTTCCAACCGTTATGAGCTGCTAGTGCAAAGAGTGTCCGGATGGTAGCCCATTTTGTTGTGGGGGAAAAAGTCTCCTCATAATCGACCCCTTCCTTCTGTGCAAAAGCTTTTGCCACAAGCCTAGCTTTGTGCTTGTCAAGTGAGCCATCAGCTTTATACTTGTTTTTGTAGACCCACTTGCAGCCAATTGGTTTGGTTCCTAATGGAGGATCAACCAGCTTCCAAGTGTCGTTATTTATGAGGGCATCATACTCCTTTTGCATCGCTTCTTTCCATTCATCATGAGAAGCAACTTCTTTGAAGGAAGTTGGTTCAAAATCTGTAGACAAGTTCAATTCACAATCATAAGAAACATCCATATCAACAGGTGAATTAGAGTCATCTACATCACCTCCATTTTGCCAGTTTGAATTTCTGGTTCCTGTCTTTCCAACTTCATCAGGATGAACACTTTCAAGTGTCTTTGTCAGCCACTTTGGGGGACCTTTCTCAGATGGTCCAGGCTGCTCCGTTGATTGAGTTGGGACTGAATCAAGATTGAGTCTCCCAATTCTATCAATTACATCACTTAAAGCATCATCCGTTGTTGGAGTTTCATGCGGGGGAGAGTGTTCTTCAGAAGAAGATTCCACATGTTGATCTAGTATAGGAATCCCCCCTTCAAGATGTGGAATCTGATTATCAAATTCTTGAAATGATTTTTCTTTTGCGAATCTATCCAAGCAATCAAGTTTCTGCTCAACAACATTGTCAGTTTTGGATGATTCAAGAAAATTACCTCTCTAGATACAACAAATTTCTTATTTACTTCATCATAGAGACGATATGCTTTGGAGGTGTTTGAGTACCCCAGGAAGATACACTTACAACTTCTAGCACCAACTTTTTTTCTATGTACCTTTAGTATCAAGGCATAACAGGTGGAACCAAAGACCCTGAGATGCTTTATCGAAGGAACATGTCCATACCACATTTCATATGGAGTCTTCTTTCTTATAGCATTAGATGAACATCTATTCTTTATATATGTAGCACATAGAACATCATCAGCCCAAAACATTATCTTTACATTTTTGAAGAAGAGCATGGATCGTACCATGTTTAAGATTGTTCTATTCATTCTTTCAGCTACACCATTCTGTTGGGGATTATAAGGCACAGTTGTTTGATGTTTGATCCCATGTTGGCGAAGATAGTTTTCAAATTCATTTGATGTGTATTCTTTTCCATTATCAGTGCGAATAAACCCAATATGAGATTGTGCATCATTTTCAATCCATTTATGAAAATTCTTGAAAGTTTGAAAAGCATTAGATTTGTTCTTCAATAAATAAACCCAACACATTCTGGTGTAGTCATCAATAAATGTCATGATATATTTATTTCCATTTGCAGAAGGAATAGGCATTGGACCACATAAATCTGAATGAATGAGTTCAAGTTTCCTATGTGATCTTGAATGTGAATCATGAAATGACTGTTTGCTATGCTTTCCTAGAATGCAAACATCACATTGCTCAAGTTTTCTAGGAATTGTAGGCAAATCAACAACACCATTTTTCTTCAATAAACGGAGACTGTCATAGTTCAAATGTCCAAATCTAGCATGCCATAATAAACTTGATGGAAGTGTACCTTCTTCATGATGAGAATTGTATGAGAAATGTTGTGCATGAGCAGATGTTCCTTGCAGTTTTAGAAGCCTTTCTTCTTCTATTCCCCTCATGACAAGTGAGTGGTCAGATGCTTTTCTTACCTCAAGCTTGCCATCAAACATATGAATGGAATGACCTTGCTGGCGGATGTGGACCAAGGACAACAAGTTTCTCTTGAGCTGTGGGAGATATAGAACATGATCCAGAAGAAATTCTGGAAGACCAGGCAGTTTAAGCCTGATTGTGCCAAGCCCTGATGGCTTGATTTTTGATTGATCTGCAAAGTATACTGCTCCATCAACATTGTCAGTGAAATCTTCAAAAAAATCTTTTCTATGAGTCATGTGACAGGTTGCTCCTGAATCAAGCAACCAATCATTTTTCCAAGATGCAAGTGAAGCATTAAATAAATCTTCATTTACTCCAATGTTATATTGTGCCTCAACATAGTGAGTGGATTTAGGTGCTTTACCTTTGTCTGTATCATCAATTTTACCTTTCTGTTGATTTATTTTCTGCTCAATTTTGTCCCATGGTAGCTTGCATGTAGAGGCATCATGTGATCCATTTGTTTTGCAGCGAATGCAGTGCAAATTTGTCTTTTCTCCTCGAGAGTCTCTGCCCCCCCTGCCTCTGAAATCTCTTCTACCTCTTGCTCTGGAAGAATCTTGAGCAAGATTATCCTCTCCGTGTGTAAGAATAGTTGTCTTCTTTTCCAAACCCTTCACTTTTTCAACAAACTTCTCCATTATAAAATTTGAACTGAGCCCAAAAATAATTACAGTATTCCTATGACTTTCCAAAAAATGGAATCAAGTGCAATCATGCAATATATGTCATGTTATCAACAAACAACATAAGCCCTAATTCCATCATTTCATACAACTTCATCCATTCAAAACTGCGATGTAGGAATGAGTCATGGCTTCTTTTAAAGTTCGGACAACAGATTGATCAGATAAAAAGACTTTTTTTTGAAAAGGCGCAATCTAGTTAGTCAATACCAGCGTTCTTCAAAGCAAGGCAGCAGCGTTTATATGGAGCAGAGAGCATCAAGGAAAACACTGCGACGATGTCTGTGGGAAATGATTTTGGTTGTTTAATTCATATCACAGTCAATAATCAATCAACCACCGCGATCTCTACAAAGTTGGAGCAGCAACGGCATCAACCGCGAGCTCTACAAAGTTGGAGCAGCAACGGTCGATACCCTTTCGACTACTTCAAAACTCAATTAACATATGACAACCACAAAAAAAGGATCATACGACTTATATTCAGCCCGTACGACGATGAAGATGAATAAAT
Source organism: Pinus tabuliformis (assembly GCA_031772625.1). NCBI lineage: Eukaryota > Viridiplantae > Streptophyta > Pinopsida > Pinales > Pinaceae > Pinus > Pinus tabuliformis. Next base: position 443,789,782 of record CM062804.1, on the reverse strand, counting down.
AACCAGCTCTCACCGTAAATTCCGAATCTGTGAAATGCTTTAATGAAGAGACAAAACGCTTTCGCTGCGCCACCATGTCAGCGTTCATACATGTCAACGTGCACATTGTTGTAAGGCCTCGACATCTTCAACCAATTCAGAGATCTAGAATTACAGAACTTAATTGCAAGATTGCCGGTTTTTTTTTCAGAACTCGAATATTAGATTAGAGTAGAGATTGCTACATCCAAGGCAGACAGAGCATGATGAATGAATTTGTCAAAAAAATATTTATGGCTGCGTATATGTTCAAACAGTACATATGGCTGCGTTCAAAAAATATTTATGACTGTGTATGTGAGCAGAGGTATCATACTGTTATAGTTTAAACACCATCAAAAATACCATTCCGAGTGGCACCATCACTCTTCCGCTCCGCCACTAGAATGAGGTCTCGGTTCATTTGCATTTGTTAGTGCTCAAATGGTCGGCTCCGTTGCACTCTTGCAATTTCCGGCAGACAGTCTTCTCACCGCAGAATAGTCTTCTCGCTTCACGTCAGGTTCACCATGTTTATCCGAAACAACTCTCAATTCCAATGCAAACGAGCCTGACACTCCAGCGCAGGACCTAAGGCGAAGACCGCCGTCTGTGGGAATAACGCTGCTCCTGGTATCAGGGGAGAGCGAGTAATCAGAATAGGGAATCAATTCATGCAATGGAGGCGGCAGGCGCAAGTCAGGGCATTTCAAAAAACTTTAATGCACAGGACAGTGCTTGTCAGGACAGCGCCCTCTTTTTTTTTTGAAACGTTTGGACAGTTAGACAGGATGGACAGCGCTGGATAGTGGAGGGCAGTATGGACAGTGGTGCAGCTACCATGTCAGGAGCAGCTAATTTTATGGAGGAGCTGCTCAGCTATATGGAGAGCAGACAGGGAGTTACAAGGGACACAAAAGCTAAAAAAGGGTTGGCTCTGATACCATGTCAGGCCAGGTAGTAACTCCACAAAGCAAAAACTGATTCGTATTATTCATTCAATCAGGTAGGTCTGTTATATACATGAGGGAGAGACTGTTCAGTTCATCTCCTGATGACTGTTCACATTTCTCATTTATTTATTTACATATATTTACCTAATCACAAGGATTAGGTGTCAACATAACTCATATCCTCAATTAAACACCTACTTGAGATATTTATTGTATGAATCTTTTTGCGAGAAGGTATGGTTATAAACTCTCTATTGTGAATTTTAAAGTCTTTGGATGTCTTGCATGGTACCATATTCCCAAAGAAAAAGACAATAGGTTATGGCCCACAAGCTAACATTACACTCTAATGGCCTATATTGAAACTTCATAGGCCTATTGCTTTTATGATCCTTCCATCAATAAGATGATTGAGAGGAGGGATGTCGTCTTTGATGAATTTCTTTCTCATGGCCTATTGGGATCTTACCCCACTCCTATTGCATAAGATTCACCTCCAATCATCCCAGTGGACATTTATTTTTCAAGACCTAATGGTATTCCTCTTTTGGTGGCTTCTTTCAACACCTTTTCTATAGTAGCTCAATTAATAATCCATGATAAGGCTTATATTAATGACTTTTCTAATGTTATTAACACTAAAACCTATTCTAGTCAAGCAACTTTCTTCGATGTCTTACTGGTTGAGCTATCTCATCACAACATTACTAAAAATCTCTCTATTTTTATATCCACACTAGTTAGGGCATAACTAATTCCTATTTGGGCCATATCTACTCTACAAGATGTTATACCATACCTTCGTGATGAAGAAGAACATAGATGTTGATGGAGGTCCCCTATTTCATAGGTTCTTATTTTTTAGGATTATGTTGATCTTTCTATTTTCTATAAGACAAAAAACCCTTATGAATAGAAGTAACCTATGAAAAAAAAAATCAGACTTGGGATCTAGTCCCCTTGCACAAAGGTGAGAATAAGGTTGGTTGGATATGCCTCTATAAAACCAAGTATGACGCAGATGGAAGAATAAAAACATAAAGCATGCCTTATTGCTAAAGGTTCTCCCAAATGAAGGCATGGGCTATTTAGAGTTTTTTTCTCCAAGTGCTTATATGGATTCCATTCAGGTGATTTTATCTATGGCTACTTCACTGAATTATGAGGTTCATTAGATGGTGTTGTATAAATAATATTATATAAATTTGAAATGGTTTTGATGAAATACTATGGGAAAATACCATGTATTATAAAAACCATGGGTGTTTTAACCACCAATGGTAAAACTAATTAATGATTGTCAAAATAATGAATTAAAATAAATAATAAAGAATAATAATAAGCCATGGCCCTTTGTTAAAAGGAACTTTACCACACTTATAAATATAAATACAATAATATGATGTGTTGTTGCTTCTGGAAAAATTGTGGAATGTGTGTGAAATCTCTGTTGTTTCCACTGAATTCTCCACTCATCATCAAGGACAAAATCTAGGTTAAATAGGAGTGAGAGTGAATGGTTAGATCCAAAAACAAATGACCAAAATTAAGAAGTTAGTGTTAAAATATTATTAAATAATGATCTAACATAAAATTAAATAAATTATTGCGCCCAAAGGTGCTCTATAGCCTAGTATATGAGGGAGATGTTGTCACGTAACGTAAAGTTACATTAAAAAATATTAAAAAAATATGAGGGAGATGTAACGTTACATTAAAAAAATATTAAAAAATATGAAGGAGATGTTGTCACGTAAGGTAATGTTACATTAAAAAAAATAGTAAAAAAATATATGTGTCGGCTAATTGCATCGAGAGGCACTCTACAGCGCACTATTACAATAATATATATATATATCTATATATATATATGAAGGAGATGTTTTCACGTAAGGTAATGTTACATTAAAAAAAATATTAAAAAAATATATATGTGTCGGCTAATTGCATCGAGAGGCGCTCTACAACCCACTGTTACATTAAATATATATATATATATATATGTGTGTGTGTGTGTGTGTGTGGGCTAATTGCATCGAGAGGCGCTCTACAACCCACTATATGAGGGAGATGTTGTCACATAAAGTTTAAAAAAAATATATGTGTTAGCTAATATATATTGTATATGCTGAAGATATGTGTAACATTACTATATATGTGTCGACTAATATATATTGTATATGCTGAAGATATGTGTAATGTTACTTTAAAATAAAAAATGTGTCGGCTAATATTAATGTGGCCTTTAGGTTTTTTGTTGTGTGATTTCTGTAATAATAATAACCCAATAAATTTATATTTCATGGCATTCAAATTTTGGGTTGTGTGATTTATGTAATACTGTAACAATAATAATGAGGTAAATTTCAGGTTTTCGGTTGTAGGAAGGTAAACTCAATATAATGGAAGGCGCTCAACAAAATTAGTAGGAGTGATAGGAGATATTGAGTAGAATGTAATATTTAGGGTGGGGTGTGACCTGAAATATCATGTAAAATTTAATAATATTACATTTTAATTAGTATTTCTCCCCACGCATGGCCACTATTTATTAGGTGGGGTGGTTATAAATATTGGGTAACATATAATATTGTAATATTATATTTTATGTAATCAATATATTTGTAACAATTAATGTAGATGTGTTCCATCTATTAGTTTAATTAATAAGTGATAAAAACTTAATATTTACAATATGACAAGATTTGTAATCATGAATATTTATAAATTTAATTAATAAGCGGATAAAAACTTAATATTTACAATATGACAAGATTTTTAATCATGAATATTTACCATGGATATTATTAACTTCTAAGTAGGTTTTTTTACAATGCCATGGGTCAATACCCAAAGATAGAGAGGGAGAGGAGGGAAGAAAAATTATAATACCATGGGCTACTACCATGGTTTATCAATCCATGGATCATCTATACTTTTGATTATTATGTTATGGATCTAGGATTTTAATTGTTACAATGCCATGGGTCAATACCATGTCTTATCAATACCACATGCCCAAAAACAATAACTTATTTAAAAATAAAGATATTTTATTTTAATTTAGGGTGGAGAGAGTTTATGTATGATGGGGGGGTGTGAGAGAAGGGAGAGAGAGGAAGGAAAAAGAGAGAGGACTTGAGAGAGAGGAGAGAGAGGGGAGAGAGGGGAGAAAGAGATGGAGTTGGAAGGGGAAGAAAGACATAGAGAGAAAGGTGGAGAGGGAGTGGCGAGAGAGAGAGAGAGAGAGAGAGGGGGAAGGGATAGAGAGGGAAAGGAAGAGGGAGAGATAGATGGATAGATAGATAGATATGGGGAGAGAGAGAGAGTGTGACATATGTTCAGCAGGTTGAGATAGAGAGACAAATAAGGAGAGATGGAGGGAGGTATAAATATAGATGGTAGGGGAGGAGAGGAAAGAAGAGAAAGATAGAGAAATTTAGGGAGAGGCGGATAGAGTGAGACGAGGGAGAGAGGGAGGGGAAGAGAGAGAAGGAGAGGGGGAGGTAGATAGACACAGAATGGAAGGTAGAGAGAGAGGGAAAAAGAAAGAGTCTCATAGAGAAAAATACATACATAGAAGCTAGATCTAGAAAGTCATGAATATTTTAGATTTTCACTAAAATAGATGTATTGATTTCAATGTAGTTGTTGATTTCTAGTTCTATTTGATCACATGCACTATATGCACTGATTTCAATGTAGATGTCGATTTATAATTCTATTTAATACCTTACACTAGATGCATTTATTTCAATGTCGATGTTGATTTCTACTCCTATTTGATCGCTTGCACATGATGCATTGGTTTAAGTGTAGATATTGATTTCTAATCCTATTTGATTGCTTGCACTAGATGCATTGATTTCATTATAGATGTCTTTTTCTAATCATATTTAATACCTTACACTAGATGCATTGATTTCAGCGTAGCTCTTGATTTATACTCATATTTGATTGTTTGCATTAGATGCATTGGTTTCAGTGTAGATATTGATTTCTACTCCTATTTGATTTCTTGCACAGGATGCATTGGTTTCAGTGTAGATATTGAATTCTCCTATTTAATTTCTTTCACTAGATGCATTGATTTCAGTGCAGATGTCGATTTCTAAAGATATTTAATACCTTACACTAGATGCGTTGATTTCATGGTAGATGTTGATTTCTTCTCATATTTGATTTCTTGCATTAGATGCATTGGTTTCAATGTAGATATTGATTTCTAATCCTATTTGATTTCTTGCTCTAGATGCATTTATTTCAATATAGATGTTGATTTCTAATCCTATTTGATTATTTGCACTAGATGCATTGATTTTAGTGTAGATGTTGATTCCTCATTTGATGCAACAAGATGTACGATGTACATTCATTTCAAAGTAATTAGATTAATAGTGTGCATTGATTTTAGTGTAAGCACATCTCTACCTCCTCCATCTATATCTCTATCTCCCATTGTCTCTCCTTCTCTATCTCTTTATCTCAACCCCTAAACATAAACACTCTCTCTATATATCTACCTGACCCTCCCTCCATCGCTCCCTCTTTCTTCCCTCTCTCTCTCTTCCCCTTCTCTCTCTCTTTAACATTTCTCTCTCCATCTATATATATATATATATATATATATATATATATATATATATATATATATATATATATATATATATATATATCTCTTCCTCCCTCCCTGTCTTTGCCTCTCTCTTCTTCCCTCTCCCCACCCCATCTATATCTCTATCTCCCCTTGTCTCTCCTTCTCACCCCCAAAACACACACACACTCTCTCAATGTAAGCACATAAAAATTATTCAACCATAAATACAATACTTGAATTTTCATCCTAAATAAAATGTTTTCTTACCCGAAATGTTTGCTTCTTGAAACTATAAACTATTTATAATTGGGTACATTCTTATTATTCCCATTTTCCATCATTCAACATTGTTAATTACTTTGCATTCAAATGCAGTAATAGAAAATAACTACCATTGAAAATTATTTGGGGTTTAACACTCCATAAGTCAGAATGATTGACTTTGGAGAAAACTACTATTAATATTGGAGAGCAACAGAGACAAGGTATGTTGTTTACTACAGTAGCTCGAGTTAAATATTTGAATGGTCTATGATTCCAACTACTCTTTTCATATGATCAATATGAGAAAATGGAAAAAATAATAGGTGTGACAATAGGAACAGTAGAAGAAATATTTTTAGATTGAGGTGTGACAATAGGAATAGTAGAAGATAATAGTTTCATATTGATTGTAATAAATATTGTTTGTAATTGGCTATATTCTTAGTATTCACATTTTCTATCTATCAAAACTGTTACATTGACACTTTGCACTCAAAATTTGTATTTCATCATTTTTCATCATTCAAGTTACTAAATGTCAACAAACTGAGGTAACTAAGCAAATTTTGAAGTAAATTGACAATCTTAGACATATTTAGCATATTTAAAATGATCAAAATAATTAAATGTTCAACAAATTTTGTATGACAACACACTAATGAAACCAACCTAGATCCATCTTAACACGCCATCTATCAAGGGAGAGAGATCAAATCTCTATAGGTGCAAACATTTCCTCAAGTTTTGCACTCAAAAAATAGGTTTGCACCTCGAGAGATCTGATCCCTTTGGATGCTTGTGTTAAGATGGATCTAAGCTAGTAAATTATAAATTCAATATTCAATTAATAATCAACTTATTTGGAGATTATAAGTTTGATTTTGTTATTTTTCTAATGATAATAGTTATTATTAAAATTATTATTATACTAATAATATAACAAGTTATATGGATTATATAATAAATTATAATTATAGTTTTGGAAAAAGATAGTTCGAATTATCCACAGTATTATATAAATCTGTAGACTTTTCGAATCCAAATTTAGGACAGATTGTGAGTGATTGAACAAAGAGAAGATGAATAAATAATGAATGAACAAAATTATTTAAATAATTTATTTTATCCATTATTTATTCATCTTCTCTTTGGCAGTTTGATTCTTCCTTCTATCACTCACTTTCTGTTCAGAGGATGGACCCCTTTGGGATTCGAAAGGTTGATAAGATTTATATAATATTGTGGATAATTTGAACTATCTTTTTCCAAAAGAAGGCCACAAAAGTTTAAAGTCTAACATATAATTATAGTTATTATAGATTATAATTATTAATATCAATTTGATAGTAAACTAAATATATATTGCAATAAGTAATATTAAAGTAATGTGAATTAAAGTAATTTTATCTAGAGAAAGTAATGTGAATTAAAGTAATTTTATCTAGAGAAGCTTTACAACCTAGTATAAGTGAGATGTGTAGGTGTTAGATGTCATGTAAAGTAAGTATGTAAGAAATTTTTGAATGTTGGCTCTAGCCATATGGTGGAAATATACATAGAATAATATATATAGAGAAAAAAAACTAAACACAATTAAATGTCCACTTTCAACAAATAAAAAATGAATATATAAATAAATATACAACATACAATTTATCAGTCAATCACTGGTTGAATTTGTTTGATATGCTCCCTGAGTTTGTTGGAATACCAGTTAACTCTTTTTCTTTGCATTCCTTGTTTTTCCTGTGTTCCAACTTTGGTTTTTTTAAGACATTCTGAGCTAAATGGTAGTGTGTTGATTATGATTTTTTGTAAGGTTCAAGTCATTGATCAAATTTGTTTATCCATGAAGATTTCTCTGACATGCAATTATTGGTTTCTCTTGATTTGCATTATATTGTTGTTTTGTTCATCATTATTATATATGCGTTCAGACAGTAGCAGGAGCTTTGCATATGATATGCCTTGAGAAATTGCATTATATTGTTGTTTTGTTCATCATTATTATATATGTGTTGAGACGGTAGGAGCTTTGCATATGATATGCCTTCAGAAAATTAAGAAGATGAAGTAGATGTATACTTTGTAATTGTTAAAATGTCCAAAATTACAGTAGCAACAGTGATTACTTCATGTGTCACCCAATTCAGTTTATTTGAGTAAAAGTAGAAATTAGGTTTTAATTCGATGATGGTGTTGGCATGATACTCCATTTTTTGCACTTTGTCAAATTTGTTTGCAATATTTGTGAAAATTTGTAAGAGATTGTGCCACACAGGATAGTGCACTATTGGTTGAACGGAATTACAGTTTATAACAGTATGTAAAATATTTCATAGACTTAGTGATCACGGATTTCCAAAGTCGATAAATCACATTGAAAAAAAATATATATTTAATTTTTTAAAAGAAAAAATATTAATCTTGAAATTTCTTTTCACAAATTAATATAAAATATTAAAAATAGATTAATATGGAAAATCCCTTATTTTATAATATTTTTTATACTTGCGAAAATAAAATATTTAGTACATTACAAGCTGGTAGGGAAAAGAAGAGAGTTTTTTTTATACATAAATCTTTATATATATATATATATATATATATATATATATATATATATATATATAATATTAAAAATAGATTAATATGGAAAATCCCTTATTTTATAGTATTTTTTATACTTATGGAAATAAAGTATTTAGTACATTACAAGCAGGTATGGAAAAGGAGAGATTTTTTTTTTACATAAATCTTAATATATATATATATATATATATATATATGAAAATTTAAACTATAATTGTTATAGTATTTATTAAGTATTTTTTTATTTTTATGGAGATGTAAGAAGGCAATATGTAAAAGAAGAGAGTTTGACCCTTTTTCTCTAAAAGGAAAGATTAGTATTTCAAATAAATTTATAAATCTTAGCCCATAACAATTTTTATAATTTTTTTTAAAATTAAATATGATAAATTTAAATTTTTTTGTTTTAAAAAAATTATACTCAAATTTATTATTATTATTATTATTATTTCTTCATAGATAAATATCTATATATCACACATGAGAAATATATATATTTAATCCATTATATGAATGTGTATTATGTAATTTGTGAGAAATAAATTTGGGTAGGGAGGATACCAATTATTCCTCCCAACCACCAAGAAAGTAACACAAATTTTATTGTATACTTATTGCATTTTTTAATTTCACTTAGAAGTGTAAGTTTGGTAAAATCGTTGTAATGTCCTCTTTAACATTTTGACTAGGTCAAAATAAAAATAACTATAAAATTAATTATTATAATTATAATTATTAATAATTAAACCATCCTAAATCCATCTTCATTGTAAAACTACCAAATGCAAAGAGGGATCAAATCTCTTAATGTGCAAGTCTATTTTAAAGTGAAAAGAGATTGGATCACTCTCAACTCTAGGTAGATCCCAAATTAAGATGGATCTAGGCTCATATTAATAATACCAATCATATTAATAATACCAATGATAATGTTAGAGTTATAATACTATTATAGAATTATTGGTTAAGTAATATAAGATAAATGATGCTATTTTTATTTTACAATGTATTTATCATGTTTTCATATTTTAATAAAATGGGGCACAATTATAATTAATATTTTAATATTAGTATTAAATATTCCATAGTTATATTTTTATTATATAATAGGTTTTTATTAATAAGTAGTGACATGATTATTATAATAATAAGAAATTTGTTATTATTAGAATTGTATCGATAATATTATGTTATTTAATTTTATTAAAGTAAAAGTAAGAATTATTAATAAATGTTATTAAATAAAAAATTGTTAAAGTGATTTTATTAATAATAGCTAATAGGATAGCTCAATTGGTAATCACTTTGATAATGAAATGTTATACTCTTTGAGATTTAAGTTTCAAACTTTTTTTTATAGATCACCCAACAAAGAAAAAAACTTTATTAATAAAAGAGTGTTATTAAAATCAATATTATTAATAATTAAATAAGTAAAATGGTAGCTTAAAAATATTGTATTTGAATTATCATTTAATATTTTATTAATAATAGATTAATATATTAATATTATTATTGTAAAAGAGATTTAATAATATTAAATTATGTAATATTTAATAATGTTTGATTAATCATTTTTTAATTTAATATTATTACAAGATAATATTAGTAAATGTATTGTTATTTTCTTTGTGGCTCAGGGTTTAACGATGGGTTGACTGTGGATTAGTTACCTATTTGGAAAAAATTAAAATGCAATTTTCAATGTTTACATTATAATTTATTTTTTGAAATTATTTTTATTTATATTTTCATTGATTTTATTGGTTGAAATAGCTTTGGTTTTATTTTTTAATCATTGTATTCTTCACAATGCAATCCCAACAAAGTTATAGAGTCTGTAAATTACACTTTGAAAATTATACTTTAAAAATTAGCATCACTAGTCGAATATAAACATTGAGATTCCCAATAAACTTTTTGTCAAGAATTAAATTGTGAATTGATGACACATATCCAAAGATGGTTTCAAGATAAAGTGGAATGGTTTTAATCACCCTCCAAACTAGGCCAAATAAATTTGATATGCATAATAGGTGTTATCATCTTTATGAAAGAAAATGTGAAATTAAAAAATTGCACTTTAATCAATTGAAATTTACTATAACTATCCATCATGATCATGTTTATCTAACTCTCTTATCTGCCCATGTTTCCAATTTTATTGTGGACTCTATTCACAAACATTAATTATGTGAACTGACATCATTATTATTATGAGTCTTCTTAATTTTCTTAATCATTTGATTTTCATTCCAGGAATTTACTATAGTAAAACTTGTGATTATTATTATAGGTAAGCATTAAACTTAGACTTAAAGGAGAGAATGTTGATTTTGGAGTAAGAAAAAAAAAGAAAAAAGAGAATCATTTTAAAAAAAATCATAAATTAATAATTTTAATTAAAAAAATTATATATAAGTATTAATACTAAGGCATTATAAATATTAAATTTATGCATTTAAGGTATATAAATATTAATGTCAAGATATTATAAGTACTTCATTGATGTATTTAAAGTACCAGAAATATAATTATCATAATATTACAAGTATTAATAATGAAAATATTATACATAATGTGTTACAATTGTTTAGTAATATAATGCTAAAAACAATATTATAATGAAAATATTATACATAACTTGTTACAATTTTTTAATAATATAATACTAATTATAATTTTTTATTAATTTATTTATATTTTTCCCGTGGAAAAAGTCGTAATTTTATTCATAAGATAAAATTACATTTTGTAGATGCAGAAGCATATGCAATGATATTGATCCGGTTTTCACAGAAACCAAAAGAATAAAAAAATGAAGTGAAGACTATAGTTTCTCCCTTTCTATTTCTCCACCTTTCGCCATCCCCCATAGTTGGGGGTGATGGTTACTATGGAGATCTGATTTTTTGTTATAGTTGTGGGAGATTCCTTGTCCAACTCAGATTCTTCAGATCCATGAGTTCTCTTGTTGCTGGATATTTCCTTTCCTGTTATTTGGAGGTCTTGTTTTTGCAGAGGGTTGCTGGGAGCTTCCTCTTCCTTTTGCGTGTTGGGTTGGATTTCTTGTTCATCCTTTTCTATTTTGAAGTCTGTGGTGTCTGGTACATCTTCTTCTTCATCCAATGGCACTGTGTTTTTCCATCTTTTAAGCTTCCTCTCTTGCTGCTTGTTCCAATTGGGGGTCTTTCTTTCCTGTGGACAAGCGCTAATGTTGAGATCAACTTCGACACATATTCTGGTGAAGGTAAAAATTCCTTTTGTCAGTCTGTCGTCATCAATCTTTAGAAATTTCCCCAAGGTGTTCCCTATGGCTATTAAAACCTTGTGATGCCAGAAGTGTAATGGGAGGTTATGCAACCTGACCCAGACTGGTATCTTTGATACCACCATTGTATTGGCGTCAAAATCTGGAAACCATGGAGTGATGTAGAGCCCTGCGTTGCCCCAGAACCATGGCCCCTTATTAAGGATGTGTTCCTTTTCCTGTTCTGTGTTGAATCTTACTATAAAAAACCCCTTAGGGCATAAGTAGATTTCACAGTTTGGTGTCCAGGTGGTATGGATCCAGTGGTGCAAATCACCTGATTTGGGCCAGTAACCATTGAATCTACATATAACAAAGTGAGAAAATAGATCTGAGTATAAATCATTTACCTCAGGCATTTCAATGGTGAGCGCAGGATTCTCAAGTTTTTGTTCGACTATGTAGGGCCCAGGAAGAATAGGGGTTGTTGCTGGATTGGCTTGCACTTTCCCTTTACCCTTCATCGCATCCTTGAAGGAGCCTGTGTTCTTGGAGCTTGTATTCTTTGAGTTGGTTCCGGTGCATCCACCTCGTAGACGGAGGTTGATGATGATGGTCGAGTCTGTGGTTACGCTATATTCCTGGAGGATGTAGTTGTCTTGTAAAGTGCGTCCCTTGTAGATCAGATTTTTCCCCTGTTCTGGGATGCCAAGAAGGTTTTGAATTTTATTTCGTAGTTCCTGGATACTGCTGCCCCTGCATAACCTCAAGTAGTAACTCCTACCTTCCGGTGCTTTTATGAGGAGCTATGTGAAGTCCACCTCTCCAGGTTTTGAGCCTAGCTAAGGTTGCCCCTGATCTATTTCGTGGATCATCTCATTTCCAAACCCCAGGTCATCGCCTTTCAGACGACGTTCCTCTGCGATTTTGGCCCAGGTGTGAGGGTGTAGGGGTATCCTGATTTGCCCCTAGATCTGGGTTTTGTGCAGGCCTGTTATTCATCTAATGGCCCGATCTAGTGGTTCAATAGCAGATCTAGGTAGCTGACTGTCTTCCGTGGTCTTTGGCTCTGCAAAAATGCCCTTGGCAAGTTCGCGTACACAGGGATGATATGTAAAATACAAATAGGCCCTTACGAGAAAAGTGATGTCCTGAAATCTGCTTGAGTTGGTCCCATCATCGCTCAGGTGTCCCTTCTGCATCTCGGCTCCCTCAGATATCTGAAGACCCAGATCTGGGTTGTATTCCTCGGCTAGCTCCTCGAACACTGCCATCCGGTGCTTATTGGTACACTCATGGAAGACCAAAGCAGTTTGATGGAGATTGATGATGAGGCCGACTGCTTGGTAGATATCACCTTTTCAAACTCAAAACCGGGCATATTTTCCCTTTGTTGAGAGATCCATGCATTGGGCATTTTGTGTGCAAACAGTTAGATGACGGCAAGGGTTTCCTTGTTTCCTCGGTTCCTTGGTTGGATCGCGCAGGAGGATCGGTGTGCTGGTGGGTTTTGGCATAAAAGCCTTCTCCGATTTCTTAGTGGTCCTCTTCGCAAGGAGAAACTGGTGAATGTTTGGCAGAACTCCACAATTAGCGATGGTCACTTTGCCCAAAAATTTCCCCAAATCGTCGTCGTTTCTCATCACCAGCTGAATGTGGCGAGGGATGATGCTAGTTTTCTTGTTGTCACGGACAGTGTTTCTGGCCAAATCCAATGCTTCGGCGGCTAGATATTCGAGGACAGCAGCAACGTAGATGGCTGCGCCACCTCCAACCCGCTTGTCATAACACCCCTTCTTGAGGTGCCTAGTGCCTTGTTATCATTATAATATCAATGTTAATATAATTAATGAATAATTTAATGATATTAATGTTATAATCATTAATAAAATATTATAACTAAGTCAAATATAGCATTAAAGATAATATGACATAATAAGTGTTATATATATATATATATATATTAAAAATGTAGTAATATTTTTTTCAATTTTTTTTTTTTTAATATTTAAGAGAATGGATAATTTGATAGAAACTTGATAATTGATAAATTGATATTGGGTGAGGTGCATGTTTGGATTGAGACATCTATGATTCCTAACCTATATTAATTATATCATATAATAATTGTATTATATATACATTTTTTTCTAAATATTTTTAAAATAGATTATATTATAAAAAATTATTTTTTTTTTCTCAAAAATCTAAGGGAATTAGTAATTTCACAATTCTTGATATCTTGAGATGCATCTATCATGGATCCTACTTTTTTAGCCTTATCATAATGGGCCAATATATGGACTATGGGTACTAAACCAACTATTTCATACCTTTCAAGGTTCAATAATTAAACTAAGCGACAAGGAGGCTAGCTATGCGACATTATTATAATATTGGGCCAAGGGAACTTAATGCTAAAGTTAATTGACACAATCTCTTTAGATAATTGGATAATAATAAGTGGTATGTTATTTTTTAACGAAAAGGTTATGAGTGATTATGTTGTTAGAATATAATAAGTGTATAAGTTAGCAATCAAATATTTTTGAGATGTTGGAAACAAAGCCAATAGATTAAAGGTTATTAACATTATAAAGATATAAGGGGGAATTTTAGATTATAATGAGTGGGTGTTTTTTAGATTATGAAGAGTGTGTGGGGGAAGAAGGGGTAAAAAGAGGGGATTAAGATGAGGAGTTTGAATTGAAATGAATAAAGGAGAAATAATGAATGTCAGGTTTCTAGAAGACTTAATTTGAAGTCGTTTTCACGATTGAAATTGTTGGGGTGTTTTTCAATTTCAAGAGCTTCCCTGTTGATGCACTTGGGTAGAAGTGGGACGAAAAGATTTTGAAATCATAAAAGTTGATAAGGTGTTTGGTATTGTGGGAGTACTCAACAATGACATATTTGGAAATTCTATTGTGTTGGATGTTAGCTATATGTTCTTTTAGACAAGATTTAAAGGATCTTCTTAGATGCCCAATGTAGGTTTTTCCGTGGGAGCATATAATTTAATAAACCCCAGTTGCTTGGTCCCAGGGTTTATCAATTTCTGTGATCCTATGGAAAAACCTACGTTTGCTAACTAGGAAGATCCTTTAAAGCTCGTCTAAAAGAACATATAGCTAACATCCAACACAATAGAATTTCCAAATATGCCCTTGTTGAGTACTCCCACAATAACAAACATCATATCAACTTCATTGATTTCAAAATCTTTTCATCCCACTTCTACCCCAAGCGCATCATTAGGGAAGCCCTCAAAATAAAAAAACACCCCAATAAATTTTGTGCTCCTACGGAAAAACCTACATTGGCCAGCCAAGAAGATCCTTTAAAGCTCATCTAAAAGAACATATATAGCTGACACCCAACAAAATAAAATTTCCAAATCTTCCATTTTTGAGTACTCCCACAATAACAAACACCTTATCAACTTTTATGATTTCAAAATGTTGTTGTCCTCGTCCTCCCCCTTCTAGCCCCTATGCATCATCAAGGAATCTCTTGAAATAAAAAAACACCCCAACAATTTCTGTAGAATTTCCTGTAGATTCACAAGCTCCTGCAATGTACTAAAGTAAAAGACAAGAATCTACTTCTACCTTCAACCAGCGGAAGACAATAGATCGATGAAAACAATAAGAACAAGAGAAAGATAAATCAATGGCACATAACACAAGATGTATATGGGGAAATCCACTGCTAAAAACCCCACTATTTGTATTGCATATATTAGAAATATGGGTGAAGATACAAAGCTTGTTCTCACTAGAACAATTCCGCACAAGTATGCTCAACTCTCTCAGCTCACGAGCTATCTCAAGCCAAATCCTTAGCCTATTTAGCAACTCTCCAAGCCCCTAATCTCTTGCGTAATTCCTAGGATGTGTAGCCCGTATTTAAAGGTAATTCATGCTTCCAAAACTGCACAATCCAAACATAGGTCCTTCTCTAATTGCATGCATGATATTTACAGCTCAATAAATCACACAACTCATAGGACATTGTCCCCGCACTCTAGTATCAATTGGGTCTTTCTCAGAATCAACATGCATGAGTTTCTGATGAGGGAATCTTCAGTTAACTAGAGTGACACTTATGGATGCTCTAGTGCACCAACTGACTATTAACTCCCTATTAGTTCCACAAACAATTTGGAACTAATTTAACTGAACATAACTCAGTAAACAGGGTGATCTAATTACAACTCACAGTTAAACTCACCCTGGACCCCTAAAACTTAGGGAGAACATATACATGATTTCAGAAATATTTTCAACTCGAAATTCCTAAGCTAATTAAGTTAATTAAACTTAATCAACTATCTACAAGTTGATATGAGAATAGAATTCGATTTCAATTCTCAGTTTAATTCAAGGACAAATTAAATTGGAATTTCGTGTTGCCATTTCTCAACACTCCCTCTCAACAAGAAAGGGATTATCAGCTACTCCGATCCTGTATCTGTGAAACTCAAAATTACATCCTGACAATGCCTTTTTCAAAATTTCAACATCTTACTCCTTCGTGGGAATGTACTTTAACAACATGATCTGCCTCAATACACAATCTCTAAGATGATGATATGAGATTCAATATGCTTGGACCGATAATGAAAAAATAGATTTTTAAAGAGTTTGATGCAACTCTGATTATCGTAGTAAATCACAGTTGGATCCATCTGCTGACCAAACAAGCCAACCATGATCTTCCTCATCTAGATGGCCTCACATGTTGCCTGAATTGCAGTGATGTACTCTGCCTCTGCTGAACTGAGTGCAACTGATCTCTGTTTCCTATTGTACCAAGAAATTGTCACGAACCCAATACTGAAGATCCCTCCTGATTTGCTCTTCTAGTCGGATGGACTCCCTGCCTAATTTGCATCGGTGAAGCCTTGAATATTTACTCCCTTTGTCTGTCTGTACCATAATCTATACTGAGAAGTGCCCCTGAGGTATCTCAACACATGATTTGTTTCCTTCCAATACAGCTTGGTAGGCCTAACCATCGCTTGACTAAGCTGGTTAAATGCATAGCAAATATCTGTTCGTGTGTTCACCAAGTATATGAGTTAACCCACAAGCTTCTTGTAAATAGTACCTTCCACTACTTCCCCTGAAGTAGCATCCTCCTTCCTCGAGTTACCTACTAGAGGAGTCTCCATGGGTTTTTTACTCTCCATGCGAAATCTCCTGAGTATCTCGTTGGCATACTTTTCTTGAGACACAAACAACTCCCCATCTCCCTGCCATACTTCCATGCTAAAAAAGTAATGCATGAGCCCCATGTCCTTCATCTAAAACTCCCTGTTGGAAATAATATTGAGAGGGGGGGGTGAATCAGTATTATCACATCAATAAAACTTTTTCATTTCCATATTCAGATTCATATATGATACTTCCACAACTTCTTATGATTCAGTTAGTTGATCCTTAATGAGTGCATTAGAACATTATCAACCATATTAACAGTAAACAGGTGCAGTAAAATAGAACAAATCATCACACATAAGCCACACACATGAACACCATGATATAAGGTGGAAACCCAATGTGGGAGAAAACCACCTGCTGCAAGTCATCTCAATCTTCTTCTTAATAAGAAAATCCTTTTACAATATTTTTGTACTGGTGCAGTCTTATACCAGTACGCAGGCTTCTACCTGCAGAGAGCTACAACCCCCATAGTTCTTGTACTAGCCGATCCATTTACTAGTACGCAGGTTGCTACCTGCTACAATGCTCCAAAGTTTTCAACTGCTACTGGAAGGGAGCTACCACCCCCGTAGCTCTTGTACTAGCTAAGATACTAGTACGTAGGCGCCGGCCTACAATCTTCTCTCCTCTGGGTACCACGTTTCATACATTTTCAGACTGGATACACCTGAAGCACAACACATAATCTGAAAGGCCACGTTTCATCCAATTTTCATACTGGACCCATAAATATCATTGAAGCACATAATCAATCAATCTTCTGAATCACCCAATCACCAGATCAATACATATACAAGGATAATATGAGTGTTAGCAACCCGATCTAGTCCATTAGATCCATTACTAGATCTAATCCATCAACACAATCAATCAAACTGAATATGTAGAATACTGACACCATTAAACAGTGATCAGAACACATCAACAACCTGAACCACCTGTAACTTTAAACATCATAGCTCAAATGGTATATGCTACTACAATGAACCAAACCTGCGTACATACGTGCTTTCACCAAAGCCAACCCGCGTACAGATCTATAAATATTCAATCATGACTTGCAGCGATTTCAAACTTAAGTTATACCCAGTTCAGATCATTACAAGCGTCAGTATACAAATCTAGAATAAGCATAATCAACTATATAGAGATAGTTCATTTCAAACCATTTGATCCCGATCTATCCTTAGATCTTGTTCTCCATCAACCGGTGAGATCCCTCTTTAGCTCAGATCCAGATCTGCACCATAACCCAATCACAGTATTCCAGATCTAGATATTCAATGATTCAGATGATTCTTTGCCAAATGATCTCCTTCCTCTTTTATAGCCTTAGTCCTTTCTCAATACCACGGTGCAAAATCATAGGATCAAAAAACTGTTGGACTAATACCATGAACCAACCACGAAAGTGCGTGAGATCAACACTTTTGGATGCAATACCACGGACCAAAACCATAGGATAAAAAACTGTTGGACTAATACCATGAACCAACCATGAAAGTGCGTGAGATCAACACTTTTGGATGCAATACTACAGACCAAAACCATAGGATCAAAAACTGTCGGACTAATACCATGAACCAACCATGAAAGTGCGTGAGATCAACACTTTTGGATGCAATACCACGGACCAAAACCATAGGATCAAAAATTGTCGGACTAATACCATGAACCAACCATGAAAGTGTGTGAACTTTTCTCTTGCATGAAAGTGCGTAAACTTTTCTCTACATGAAATAAACTTTTCTCTGCATAAAAGTGCGTGAACATTTCTCTACATGAAATAAACTCTTCTCTGCATAAAAGTGTGTGAACTTTTCTCTACATGAAATAAACTTTTCTCTGCATAAAAGTGCGTGAACTTTTCTCTACATGGAATAAACTTTTCTCTGCATAAAAATGCGTGAACTTTTCTCTACATGGAATAAACTTTTCTCTGCATAAAAGTGCGTGAACTTTTCTCTACATGGAATAAACTTTTCTCTGCATAAAAGTGCGTGAACTTTCCTCTACATGGAATAAACCTTTCTCTGCATAAAAGTGCGTGAAATTTTCTCTACATGAAGGAAACTTTGTTGCACTATAATTTATCAAATAAATTTGCTACACTATAATTTATCATTTGTGTGATTTGCCATCAAGGACAACACTTGTCTCATAATGCCAACAATTTCCCCCTTTGGACTTGTCATACTGAGAATTGTCATCTGATATCTCTTCCGTAGATTCATATAGATATATATAAGTGAGTTGATCTTCTATGAGTTGTTTGCCATCAAGTACAACACATGCATCATAATGCCAACAATCTCCCCCTTTGGACTTGATGGCAACAATACCAAATCACTCTCCCCCTTTGACATCAAGGGCAAAGGGCGAACCAAGATATTCTCTTTCCTAGAAAGGCATTCCGCTGTTCATACTCCCCCTGAGTACCTGTTGAAATCTCTGAATGAGCTCCCCCTTTGTATATGCCATGGTGCACCAATCTGTCCATGCTTTTTTTTAGAACATGCTGAAATCTCTGCTCTGCTGAAATATGCTTGTTCATGCTCCCCCTGACTGTTAAGCAAGGTCTGCAAAAAGATGTTCTACAAGAAGTACATGACTCTATACATCATAAATGACCTTCCTATCACCAAAGACTCATACATACATCTATCTCCCATCACAATGGTGATATACCAAAAGTTTACAGATAACATAAGAGAATAACATCATTCATCCTAGGCATAGTGGGGAAACCAACATAGGCCGTTACATGGCCTGAAGAGATCTCATCAAATGACTACAAAAGATAGGGACACACTATTACATCATGAGTCTTGATATGACCTTTACATCGAATGATATACATGACATCTATATAGAGACCAAACACCTAAATAAGATCATGATAAACATTAGCAACGACACTGTATGATCTGCTCCATAGTATCTATCATCATATAGGTAAGAACTCATCATCATCATGTCTCCAACAATGCAACATTGAATAATCATCCATGTATCCCGCCAACAATCCTCATCCATATATGTGCCAAGAACAATAGGAATCCTACATCATAACTGTAATATATGATCTTTATGCATATGATGACAACAACATATGAGTGACTCATCATCAAGTAAAGAAGATGTGAATTCAAGCTATGTACTTCCCCTTATCCTTATGAAGATCACCATGTAAGCACCATTAGAGAATCAACCACAAATCTGATCTAAATATCAACTATGTAACCCCAAGAATCATCTGAACAACTCGTAATCATATCATAGCAAGATGAATCATTTATCCATATAAGCATCATCACCAAGGACTATTAACCATAATGCCAACAATGCATTAAGAGCATATGCTCCCCCTAAACCTGTGCCATTTGTCAGATCTGATCATGCATACTAATAAGAAGTATCAAGACATCAGCAATATCAAGTTAGAGCCAAAATACTTCTAACCATCATATCCACACATCATTAGCAAAATGCAACCATTATCAATTAGAGCAAAACTGATCCTTTTCTTGAATCTGTCCCTACTGCCTTTCTTCAAACAATCATATACGCGACTGTGCAGTAACAAATTCGCGTATATATGCAACTTCCCTTTATCAAGCTTGCGTAGGAGATTGAAGTTTTACACTTCCGGCTCCCTCTATTATGTCTGTATAATGTGTTGTGCCGCCACTTTCTGACTGAACTTCCTTTTTCTTCCATATCTTCAAGTGTGTGATGTTTTCTCCTTTTGGTGTGATGTCCGTACTTTGTTCCTGCATTCCTTTGCTATATGTCCAAGCTTGTTACATGCATAACATCTTACATGTTTCATATTCCTTTTGTAGCAATCAGCAGCTTTGTGACCAAACATATTGCAAGCAAAGCAATATCCATTAAAGTACCTTGACTGAGATGATCTGTTTGTTTGATGATCTTGAACCCTTCTTCTTCTACATCTAGCTGCAACATGTCCAAGGTTATGACATACATAACTTTCAACATTATTCATAGGAGGAGTAAAAGATTTTCTTTGAAGAATTTCTTTCCTTGGTTGATGATGAGATTGACCTTTCATCTCTCTTATCTCCTTGTTGATCATTTTAGATTTCTCTTTAGAGTTCCTTGCCTCACCTTGTGAACTAGATTCACCTTCAACAGATTCATGAAAGCCAACACCAGTTTTGATAGCAGGAGATCTTTGACTATTAAGAATATCATCCAAGACTTTAGTACTATCTTGAAAACGTAAGAGCTTATCCTTTTCTTCTAATTTACTTTTCAAGATATTTACCTCAACCTGAAGTTGTTCTTCTTTTTCTAGATATTGCTTCTTCATGTCTTCTTCAGCTTTCCTTTCTTCTTCCAACTGATGCTTTAGCTTGAGAATCTCCTTTTCTTGTTCTTCATTCAGATCCTGTTGCATTTGACGAATTCTGAAGGCACATTCTAGCTGAGATTTTAAGCTGATAACTTCGTTTCCCTGTTTTTCAATATCTTGGACTAGATCTTTATTCTGCTTCTTTGATTCTTCAAGATCTTCCTTTAGAGAGCGGATCGTGGCTTCAAGACTTTCATAGTAACTGGATCTATCTCTGAGTTTCTTGATGGTTGTGTTCTTTTCATTGACTTCATTTCTTGGAGATGTTGCTTCAACCTGCAACTTTTGATATTTCTCCTTGAATAACTCTCGTTGAGCCTTTTGTCTAGTAACAACTTCTTTGAGGGCACCACTCTTTATGTTCAGAAGTCTTTCTTGTTCACTAATTTTGTTTGTCAGCCTGTTAAATTCTGCTTCTATTTGATATCCTTCTTCCTCACCCATAAGAGCACATTCAGTTGTTTCGTTATCACTTCCATCTTTTCCAAATGGATAGATAGCTGGAACATCAGAGGATAGCAAATTCATACCTGATAGTTCATCTTCATTCTAAAATGATTCTGAATCTGAATCTGAATCTGAAGAGCTTCTTATACCTAATCCCCAATCGATTCTCCCACTGTCATAGTTCTTCTGAGATGTCTTCTTCTTCTTATGAGCTTTCTTCTTAAGCTTCTTTCCCATTGTTCCACGGATCTCCTTCAAGCGATCAAGCTTCTACCAAAGGACCTGCTCTGATACCAATTGTTGGAAATAATACTGAGAGGGGGGGGTGAATCAGTGTTATCACATCAATAAAACTTTTTCATTTCCATATTTAGATTCATATATGCTACTTCCACAACTTCTTATGATTCAGTTAGTTGATCCTTAATGAGTGCATTAGAACATTATCAACCATATTAACAGTAAACAGGTGCAGTAAAATAGAACAAATCATCACACATAAGCCACACACATGAACACCATGATATAAGGTGGAAACCCAATGTGGGAGAAAACCACCTGCTGCAAGTCATCTCAATCTTCTTCTTAATAAGAAAATCGTTTTACTATATTTCTGTACTGGTGCAGTTTTATACCAGTATGCAGGCTTCTACCTGCAGAGAGCTACAACCCCCATAGTTCTTGTACTAGCCGATCCATTTACTAGTACACAGGCTGCTACCTGCTACAATGCTCCAAAGTTTTCAACTGCTACTGGAAGGGAGCTACCACCCCTGTAGCTCTTGTACTAGCTAAGATATTAGTACGTAGGCGCCGGCCTACAATCTTCTCTCCTCCGGTTACCACATTTCATACATTTTTAGACTGGATACACCTGAAGCACAACACATAATCTGAAAGGCCACGTTTCATCCAATTTTCATACTGGACCCATAAATATCATTGAAGCACATAAATCAATCAATCTTCTGAATCACCCAATCACCAGATCAATACATATACAAGGATAATATGAGTGTTAGCAACCCGATCTAGTCCATTAGATCCATTACTAGATCTCATCCATCAACACAATCAATCAAACAGAATATGTAGAATACTGACACCATTAAACAGTGATCAGAACACATCAACAACCTGAACCACCTGTAAATTTAAACATCATAGCTCAAATGGTATATGCTACTACAATGAACCAAACCTGCGTACATACGTGCTGTCACCAAAGCCAACCCGCGTACAGATCTATAAATATTCAATCATGACTTGTAGCGATTTCAAACTTAAGTTATACCCAGTTCAGATCATTACAAGCGTCAGTATACAGATCTAGAATAAGCATAATCAACTATATAGAGATAGTTCATTTCAAACCATTTGATCCCGATCTATCCTTAGATCTTGTTCTCCATCAACCGGTGAGATCCCTCTTTAGCTCAGATCCAGATCTGCACCATAACCCAATCACAGTATTCCAGATCTAGATATTCAATAATTCAGATGATTCTTTGCCAAATGATCTCCTTCCTCTTTTATAGCCTTAGTCCTTTCTCAATACCACGGTCCAAAACCATAGGATCAAAAAACTGTTGGACTAATACCATGAACCAACCATGAAAGTGCGTGAGATCAACACTTTTGGATGTAATACCACGGACCAAAACCATAGGATCAAAAACTGTCGGACTAATACCATGAACCAACCATGAAAGTGCGTGAGATCAACACTTTTGGATGTAATACTACGGACCAAAACCATAGGATCAAAAACTGTCGGACTAATACCATGAACCAACCATGAAAGTGTGTGAGATCAACACTTTTGGATGCAATACCATGGACCAAAACCATAGGATCAAAAACTGTCGGACTAATACCATGAACCAACCATGAAAGTGTGTGAACTTTTCTCTTGCATAAAAGTATGTAAACTTTTCTCTACATGAAATAAACTTTTCTCTGCATAAAAGTGCGTGAAAATTTCTCTACATGAAATAAACTCTTCTCTGCATAAAAGTGCGTGAACTTTTCTCTACATGAAATAAACTTTTCTCTGCATAAAAGTGCATGAACTTTTCTCTACATGGAATAAACTTTTCTCTGCATAAAAGTGCATGAACTTTTCTCTACATGGAATAAACTTTGCTCTGCATAAAAGTGCGTGAACTTTTCTCTACATGGAATAAACTTTTCTCTGCATAAAAGTGCGTGAACTTTTCTCTACATGAAGGAAACTTTGTTGCACTATAATTTATCAAATAAATTTGCTGCACTATAATTTATCATTTGTGTGATTTTCCATCAAGGACAACACTTATCTCATAATGCCAACAATCTCCCCCTTTGGACTTGTCATACTGAGAATTGTCATCTGATATCTCTTCCGTAGATTCATCTAGATATATATAAGTGAGTTGATCTTCTATGAGTTGTTTGCCATCAAGTACAACACATGCATCATAATGCCAACAATCTCCCCCTTTGGACTTGATGGCAACAATACCAAATCACTCTCCCCCTTTGACATCAATGGCAAAGGGCGAACCAAGATATTCTCTTTCCTAGAAAGGCATTCCGCTGTTCATACTCCCCCTGAGTACCTGTTGAAATCTCTGAATGAGCTCCCCCTTTGTATATGCCATGGTGCACCAATCTGTCCATGCTTTTTTTTAGAACATGCTGAAATCTCTGCTCTGCTGAAATATGCTTGTTCATGCTCCCCCTGACTGTTAAGCAAGGTTTGCAAAAAGATGTTCTACAAGAAGTACATGACTCTATACATCATAAATGACCTTCCTATCACCAAAGACTCATACATACATCTATCTCCCATCACAATGGTGATATACCAAAAGTTTACAGATAACATAAGAGAATAACATCATTCATCCCAGGCATAGTGGGGAAACCAACATAGGCCGTTACATGGCCTGAAGAGATCTCATCAAATGACTACAAAAGATAGAGACACACTATTACATCATGAGTCTTGATATGACCTTTACATCGAATGATATACATGACATTTATATAGAGACCAAACACCTAAATAAGATCATGATAAACATCAGCAACGACACTGTATGATCTGCTCCATAGTATCTATCATCATATAGGTAAGAACTCATCATCATCATGTCTCCAACAATGCAACATTGAATAATCATCCATGTATCCCGCCAACACTCCTCAACCATATATGTGCCAAGAACAATAGGAATCCTGCATCATAACTGTAATATACGATCTTTATGCATATGACGACAACAACATATGAGTGACTCATCATCAAGTAAAGAAGATGTGAATTCAAGCTATGTACTTTTCCTTATCCTTATGAAGATCACCATGTAAGCACCATTAGAGAATCAACCACAAATCTGATCTAAATATCAACTATGTAACCCCAAGAATCATCTGAACAACTCGTAACCATATCATAGCAAGATGAATCATTTATCCATATAAGCATCATCACCAAGGACTATTAACCATAATGCCAACAATGCATTGAGAGCATATGCTCCCCCTAAACCTGTGCCATCTGTCAGATCTGATCATGCATATTAATAAGAAGTATCAAGACATCAGCAATATCAAGTTAGAGCAAAAATACTTCTAACCATCATATCCACACATCATTAGCAAAATGCAACCATTATCAATTAGAGCAAAACTGATCCTTTTCTTGAATCTGTCCCTACTGCCTTTCTTCAAACAATCATATACGCGACTGTGCAGTAACAAATTCGCGTATATATGCAACTTCCCTTTATCAAGCTTGCGTAGGAGATTGAAGTTTTACACTTCCGGCTCCCTCTGTTATGTCTATATAATGTGTTGTGCTGCCACTTTCTGACTGAACTTCCTTTTTCTTCCATATCTTCAAGTGTGATGATGTTTTCTCCTTTTGGTGTGATGTCCGTGCTTTGTTCCTGCATTCCTTTGCTATATGTCCAAGCTTTTTACATGCATAACATCTTACATGTTTCATATTCCTTTTGTAGCAATCAGCAGCTTTGTGACCAAACATATTGCAAGCAAAGCAATATCCATTAAAGTACCTTGACTGAGATGATTTGTTTGTTTGATGATCTTGAACCCTTCTTCTTCTACATTTGGCTGCAACATGTCCAAGGTTATGACATACATAACATTCAACATTATTCATAGGAGGAGTAAAAGATTTTCTTTGAAGAATTTCTTTCCTTGGTTGATGATGAGATTGACCTTTCATCTCTCTTATCTCCTTGTTGATCATTTTAGATTTCTCTTTAGAGTTCCTTGCCTCACCTTGTGAACTAGATTCACCTTCAACAGATTCATGAAAGCCAACACCAGTTTTGATAGCAGGAGATCTTTGACTATTAAGAATATCATCCAAGACTTTAGTACTATCTTGAAAACGTAAGAGCTTATCCTTTTCTTCTAATTTACTTTTCAAGATATTTACCTCAACTTGAAGTTGTTCTTCTTTTTCTAGATATTGCTTCTTCATGTCTTCTTCAGCTTTCCTTTCTTCTTCCAACTGATGCTTTAGCTTGAGAATCTCCTTTTCTTGTTCTTCATTCAGATCCTGTTGCATTTGATGAATTCTAAAGGCACATTCTAGCTGAGATTTTAAGCTGATAACTTCGTTTCCCTGTTTTTCAATATCTTGGACTAGATCTTTATTCTGCTTCTTTGATTCTTCAAGATCTTCCTTTAGAGAGCGGATCATGGCTTCAAGACTTTCATAGTAACTGGATCTATCTTTGAGTTTCTTGATGGTTGTGTTCTTTTCATTGACTTCATTTATTGGAGATGTTGCTTCAACCTGCAACTTTTGATATTTCTCCTTGAATAACTCTCG
The DNA here is from genome assembly GCA_031772625.1 of Pinus tabuliformis. Lineage (NCBI taxonomy): Eukaryota > Viridiplantae > Streptophyta > Pinopsida > Pinales > Pinaceae > Pinus > Pinus tabuliformis. The sequence continues at coordinate 443,763,203 of CM062804.1, read as the reverse complement.
TTGAGCCTTTTGTCTAGTAACAGCTTTTTTGAGGGCACCACTCTTTATGTTCAGAAGTCTTTCTTGTTCACTAATTTTGTTTGTCATCCTGTTAAATTCTGCTTCTATTTGATATCCTTCTTCCTCACCCATAAGAGCACATTCAGTTGTTTCGTTATCACTTCCATCTTTTCCAAATGGATAGATAGCTGGAACATCAAAGGATAGCAAATTCATACCTGATAGTTCATCTTCATTCTGAAATGATTCCGAATCTGAATCTGAATCTGAAGAGCTTCTTATACCTAATCCCCAATCGATTCTCCCACTGTCATAGTTCTTCTGAGATGTCTTCTTCTTCTTATGAGCTTTCTTCTTAAGCTTCTTTCCCATTGTTCCACGGATCTCCTTCAAGCGATCAAGCTTCTACCAAAGGACCTGCTCTGATACCAATTGTTGGAAATAATACTAAGAGGGGGGGGGGGGGGTGAATCAGTATTATCACATCAATAAAACTTTTTCATTTCCATATTCAGATTCATATATGCTACTTCCACAACTTCTTATGATTCAGTTAGTTGATCCTTAATGAGTGCATTAGAACATTATCAACCATATTAACAGTAAATAGGTGCAGTAAAATAGAACAAATCATCACACATAAGCCACACACATGAACACCATGATATAAGGTGGAAACTCAATGTGGGAGAAAACCACCTGCTGCAAGTCATCTCAATCTTCTTCTTAATAAGAAAATCCTTTTACAATATTTTTGTACTGGTGCAGTCTTATACCACTACGCAGGCTTCTACCTGCAGAGAGCTGCAACCCCCATAGTTCTTGTACTAGCTAATCCATTTACTAGTACACAGGCTGCTACCTGCTACAATGCTCCAAAGTTTTCAACTGCTACTGGAAGGGAGCTACCACCCCCGTAGCTCTTGTACTAGCTAAGATACTAGTACGGAGGCGCCGGCCTACAATCTTCTCTCCTTCGGTTACCACGTTTCATACATTTTCAGACTGGATACACCTGAAGCATAACACATAATCTGAAAGGCCACGTTTCATCCAATTTTCATACTGGACCCATAAATATCATTGAAGCACAAAATCAATCAATCTTCTGAATCACCCAATCACCAGATCAATACATATACAAGGATAATATGAGTGTTAGCAACCCGATCTAGTCCATTATATCCATTACTAGATCTCATCCATCAACACAATCAATCAAACTGAATATGTAGAATACTGACACCATTAAACTGTGATAAGAACACAACAACAACCTGAACCACCTGTAACTTTAAACATCATAGCTCAAATGGTATATGCTACTACAATGAACCAAACCTGCGTACATACGTGCTTTCACCAAAGCCAACCCGCGTACAGATCTATAAATATTCAATCATGACTTGCAGCGATTTCAAACTTAAGTTATACCCAGTTCAGATCATTACAAGCGTCAGTATACAGATCTAGAATAAGCATAATCAACTATATAGAGATAGTTCATTTCAAACCATTTGATCCCGATCTATCCTTAGATCTTGTTCTCCATCAACCGGTGAGATCCCTCTTTAGCTCAGATCCAGATCTGTACCATAACCCAATCACAATATTCCAGATCTAGATATTCAATAATTCAGATGATTCTTTGCCAAATGATCTCCTTCCTCTTTTATAGCCTTAGTCCTTTCTCAATACCACGGTCCAAAACCATAGGATCAAAAAACTGTTGGACTAATACCATGAACCAACCATGAAAGTGCGTGAGATCAACACTTTTGGATGCAATACCACAGACCAAAACCATAGGATCAAAAACTGTCGGACTAATACCATGAACCAACCATGAAAGTGCGTGAGATCAACACTTTTGGATGCAATACTACGGACCAAAACCATAGGATCAAAAACTGTCGGACTAATACCATGAACCAACCATGAAAGTGCATGAGATCAACACTTTTGGATGCAATACCACGGACCAAAACCATAGGATCAAAAACTGTCGGACTAATACCATGAACCAACCATGAAAGTGTGTGAACTTTTCTCTTGCATGAAAGTGCGTAAACTTTTCTCTACATGAAATAAACTTTTCTCTGCATAAAAGTGCGTGAACATTTCTCTACATGAAATAAACTCTTCTCTGCATAAAAGTGCGTGAACTTTTCTCTACATGAAATAAACTTTTCTCTGCATAAAAGTGCGTGAACGTTTCTCTACATGGAATAAACTTTTCTCTGCATAAAAGTGCGTGAACTTTTCTCTACATGGAATAAACTTTTCTCTGCATAAAAGTGTGTGAACTTTTCTCTACATGGAATAAACTTTTCTCTGCATAAAAGTGCGTGAACTTTTCTCTACATGAAGGAAACTTTGTTGCACTATAATTTATCAAATAAATTTGCTGCACTATAATTTATCATTTGTGTGATTTGCCATCAAGGACAACACTTGTCTCATAATGCCAACAATCTCCCCCTTTGGACTTGTCATACTGAGAATTGTCATCTGATATCTCTTCCGTAGATTCATCTAGATATATATAAGTGAGTTGATCTTCTATGAGTTGTTTGCCATCAAGTACAACACATGCATCATAATGCCAACACTCCCTTGCAAGGTCCTCCTTGCAAGATTTGATCAGCTGATCATCAACTGTCAATATGAGATCGTGAACATAAAGTACAATGATCAACATTTTACCTTCCACGACTATGTGGTACAGGTTCACATCCGATTCACTCTTCATGAAGCCTAACCCGGTGAAGTAGCTATTTATACTGGTGTACCAAGCATTGGGTGCTTTCTTCAGCCCATACAACGCTCTCTTGAGTCGTCACACATGCGACTCACGATCAAAGGTCTTAAAACCTTTAGTATGCTCTATGTACATCTCTTCCTCAATCATGCCATTAAGGAATGATGTCTTTACATCCATATGATTTATCTTCCAACCCTTCTGTGCTGATAGTGTCAATATATATCTGATTGATGAGTACCTTGCAACATGAGTAAGGGTCTCATCATAGTCAATCCCCTCTACTTGTGAAAAGCCATGGGCCACAAATCTAACCTTATGCTTCTCCACACTACCATCTATAGTTTTTTTTACCTTGTAAAGCCAGTGGGAGTTCACCATTGACTTGTCCTCCAGTCTCGGGACCACATCCCAAACACTGTTATGAGCTATGAAATCATACTCCTCCACCATGGCATCAACCCAAACCGGCTACTACACTACTTCCTTAAAGGAATATGACTTCGTCACAACACATTTTCCCATAAGAGCCATGTATCTAGTGTACCTCTCAGGTGACCTCCTCTTCTTGCGTTGAGAAGTGGGTGCTCCCACATTCTCCCGTGCATCATCCAACAATCTATCAGCCTCTTTGGTGCGCTTTCTTCCCTCTCTGGAAGACTCTGCCTGAGTGGATGTCTCCACTCCCAAATCCTTTGCATGTGGTTGCTCCACATCAATCTGAGGCTCCTTAACCTTACGAGCTAAAAGCTCCTCATCCACATGTAGCTCAAGCTCCTTCTTAAGGGAAACTCGCATGACCTTCTCCTCTTCGAATCTGACATCCCTGCGAACCACTATCATCCTATTGGTCAACAAGTACACTCGATAGTTGTGAGGTGTATCAGTGTACCCGACTAACATCCCCAACTTTTCCGTCGTTTGAATATTCTTCCATGCATCTTTGGTCACATTGCAATATACCAATGACCCAAAAAGCTTGGAGTGACCAACATCTAGCCTCTTACCGGAATAAGCCTCCTCTGGTGTCTTCATCTCAAATATCTGATGTGGGCTACAGTTTTGAACATAAACCATTGTGTTGCATGCCTATGCCCACAAGTGTAGTGGTAGGCCCTGATCATGCAACATTGCCCTCACTTCCCTACTATGCTTCTGTTCTTCCTCTCGGCCACCCCATTCTACTGAGGGTTATGGGATGTCATCAACTCCCATTTAATCCCTTCCGCTGCAAAAAATTTCTTAAAATCATTTGAGACATACTCACCACTGTTATCAATCCATAGAGCTTTAACCTTATTTCCTAACTCTTTCTCCACCAATGCTTTAAACTCACAAAACTTTGTGAAAGTTTGATCCTTTTTCTGCATGAAAAATATCCAACATTTTCGAGAAAAGTCACCAACGAATATAACATAATACATGTGTTTGGCTGTGGATGCTGTCGAGAATGGTTCACACACATTCTAAACAAACTTGATCTAGAATAGTCTCTGCTTGACTGTCTCTATCGTGAAAGGAGGACTTGGTGTATTTTACCAAAGTACACCCCTTGCATGTATCAAATTTCTCAAGCATACCTTTGGGAAGACCAGTAGAGATCTACTACAATATCTTCAAAGCCCCATGATGCAAGTGGCCCAATCGTCTGTGCCATAACTTTCCAACGTCTCGACTCTGCACCCTTTCTACTTTTGTGCTCAAAGCAACGCACTCCTCTACCTACAACTTATAGATATTCTTCACCCGAATCCCTATCTTCTTTACTTTACCCGTGACTATGTATCGAAGGAACGCCTTTCCTGTCGAGAAGATCACATCATAGCCTCTATCCTCAAGCATGGAAACGGATACCAAGTTCTTCTTCAACCCAAACACATAGATAACATTCTTCAAGGTGAGCAGAGCCCCATGCTCCCTCTAAAAAGTAATCATGCCCAATCCAGTATCACGATACTTCCCATCGTTACCCATCTCGATGTGCATCTGGAGATCTTTCTCTCCAGGTCACTGAATAACTCTTTGTCGCTAGTCATGTGGAATGAAGCTCCATTGTCTAAGTAACATACACTTCCCATCATTGATGACACCATGCGTGCAATGAGGGAAAAGTCCAATTCGAATTGAGAGGCCAAAGCCTCACCTGCCACTCCTCGTGAGGACTTCTTCTTAGACTTCTTGAGTGGACAATTTGTGGCAAAGTGGCCTAGCTCATGACAATGAAAGCAATTAACTTTCGTCATGTATTTCTTCTTACCTCCATGATAAGAATCTGATTTAGAATGGGAATCTTTCCCTTTCCCCTTCTTCACCTTAATCGCTAAGACATAGTTCTCTTCATCATTGGTCTTTGATGAAGAGTCATCCCTAGTGTTCCACCTAATCTCCTCCTACATTAAATCCAACCACAGTCGTTCCCAATCTGGCAGCTTCTCCCAAATATTAACAAAGTACTGATAACTATGCCGACTCTTTGGGAGTCCTAGAAGAGTAAGACTCACCATATCATCCTCGGAAACCATGATTCCAACACTTCCAAGTTCATCACAAAACTGAGTGAACTTGGTCAAGTATTTTGGAATCATCTTGCCTTTCTCCATTTTTAATTTTCGAAGTTTGTCCTTTAGTGCCAATTTCCTTTGGTCACTATTGTTCTGATACAAGTTCATTAATGTTTTACTCATATCATATGAAGTTTTTTTTCCATGGAGACTCGAGACAATGTGGTCTTGAACTCCCTCAAGGATTATCGGACTTGCCTTCGCCACACACTTCTTCTATTCATCCAAATTTTGTGCATCTAATGCTACTGGCTTAGGAATTTCTTGATCAACGAATTTCTTCAAGCCATTATCCTCTAACACAACCTCCATTATGTCCCTTCAAGCTATAAAGTTTGAGCTTCCTTCCAAGGCATACTCGAGCCACAAATCGTAGAACGCCATCTGCTGACCCTGAAGTATGTATTGAAAATTTGAATTTCACCTGTAACCCAAAACTTAAAATTTCGAAATCTCCTCTAGTATATTGTCTTAAGCTCCGATACAATGTTGATTTTTCTGTAGATTCACAAGCTCCTGCAATGTACTACAACAAAAGACAAGAATCTTCTTTTACCTTCAACCAGCGGAAACCAATAAATCGATGAAAACAATAAGAACAAGAAGAATATAAATCAATGACACATAACACAAGATGTATCTAGGGAGAGCCATTGCTCAAAACCCCACTATTTGTATTGTATATATCAGAAATATGAGTAAAGATACAAAGCTTGTTCTCACTAGAACAATTCTGCACAAGTATGCTCAACTCTCTCATCTCACAAGCTAGATCAAGCCAAATCCTTAGCCTATTCAACATCTCTCCAAGCCCCTAATCTCTTGCGTAATTCTTAGGATGTGTAGTCCATATTTAAATGGAATTCATGCTTCCAAAACTGCACAATCCAAACATAGGTCCTTCTCTGATTGCATGCATGATATTTACAACTCAGTAAATCACACAACTAATAGTACATTGTCCCTACACTCTAGTATCAATTGGGTCTTTCTCAGAATTGACATGCATGAGTTTCTGATGAGGGAATCTTCAATTAACTAGAGTGACACTTGTGGATTCACTAGTGCACCAACTGAATGTTAACTCTCTATTAGTTCCACAAATAGTTTGGAACTAATTTAACTGAACATAACTCAATAAACTGAGTGATCTAATTACAACTCACAATTAAACTCATCCTGGACCCTTAAAACTTAGGGAGAACATATACATGACTTTAGAAAGACTTCCAACTCGAAATTCCTAAGCTAATTAAGTTAATTAAACTTAATTAACTATTTACAAGTTGCTATGAGAATAGAATTCGATTTTAATTCTCAGTTTAATTCAAGGACAAATTAAATTGGAATTTCTTGTTGCCATTTCTCAACAATTTCAATCATGAAGACAAATTCAAATTAAGTCACTCTTAGAAACCCACTATTCATTATTTCTCCTCTATTCATATCAATTCAAACTCGTCATCTTAAACTCCTATTCACCGACCCCCCTCCCCAAATATTTTTATGATCTTAAAAAAAACCCTGCTCTTTATAATTTAAAATTCCCCCATTTTTAATCCTTATACTATTAATAACCTTTAACTTATTGGTTTAATTTCTGATATCTCAAAAATATTTAATTACTAACTTATACATTTATTCTATTCTAACATTGTAATCACTCATTACATTTCGGTTAAAAATTAACATAACCACTTATTATTATCCAATTTTCTAAACCTTCTCCTATGATATTGTGTCAATTAACATTCTCATTAAAATCCCTTAACCCAAATATTGTAATAATAATACATTGCCTAATATTATCTTGTAGTAATATTAAATTAAAAATTATTAACCAAATATTATTAAATACTACATAACTCAATATTATTAATTCTACTCTATAATAATAGTTGCGTCAAGAGGCGCTCTACAACCAAGTATAGGAAGGAGATGTTGTTACGTAACATTATATTAAAAATATTTGAAAAAATTATGTTTACTAATATTGAATGTGTATATGACAGAGATGGTAACGTTGCATATATGTTGGCTAATATTAGATATGTTGGTTCAATTAAATTTTTAATAACAAGAAAAACATATATATGCAATCACCTATTTGATTCAGCTTAATGATTCAATTTAATAACAAAATATCTATCTAATAACAAAGTATATTAGGTATTCGATTAGGTTATCAAAATGCACGTATAAAAAGGTGTATTATGATTCCATCAAATAAGTGGGTAACAACTGATTCTTTGTATCCAATGCCATATTTCTGTTACCAGGTAAGCCACATTTACATTTTAGGTCAAGAATATTTCTATTTACATTTTATGTCAAAATTTTCCTTGCATCATTAATTATAGTAGTCTTTGTTGTTAGAAAACCAGAAAGGCATAAATAGTCTCTTATATTTCTAATTACTTGTGATATTCTTGTAGTCTTATTATATTGTATTTATATTCTTCTTTTTTGTTTGTTTCATCAAGCAATCATCAAATCAAAACATGAAAATCAATGACACCAGATGTAGGTACTTAGCTAAGGCTAAAACCCCTCTCTAGGGGAAAACCTAGTCAAATTCTTCCACTAATCAAATTGAGATTGAATAAGACCTTAGACCTAACAAAAATACCTTTCTCCTCCACCAAGTCATCCTTCTAAGATGATTTATCAAACTTCAATAATCTCTTCTTGTCCAACAACTATAGCCCAGCAAAAACCCATAATTTTGGCCCAACTACTCCAGAATTTCAACCAAGCTACAGTACTGCAATTTTGGCCCTTCCAACAACCCGACAACTTTGCACGTGTGAGATAAAGGGAGAGAAAATTCAACTTTTTATACTTGAAAATTCCTTCTCCTTCACTAGGGTTTCCTTCCTCTTCCTTGAAATTCACACCCTTTTTTGCCTCCGACAACTACAGACTGAACTTGTTGTGAATGCGCTACAAATGAGGTTGAGTTGCTTCCTTTATATAGTGAATTTGCAAGGTCGAATTCCCTTGATGATGTCGACTTGTCCTTCTTGAGGCCGACTTGGTGGAGGATACCTAAAATACCTATTTAACATGAAAATAAATTTCTTTCTTGATAAATGAAGCCCAAGAAGGGTATTTTACATGATGACAAGGACTAGGACTCTTGACATAAACCCTAGAATCCTAGAATGGAGGTGTTGAACTAAAAACCGTTGACCCAAGCATGAATATCGTGCTTTAATAAGTCAATTTATTTTATAATAATTTTTCTTTTTATTTCTTTTGATAAATAAATTACATCATGAATCAAATACAATTATGAAGACTGAAACTAGTTACATTTTCAACACTTCCTCTTAACTAGGAAGGTATTCATAATTACATATATAAAGTGGTACATGGAAGATCTCAAAGTGATATACTCTATGAAGATTTTACAACACACACGGTGCTACAAATTAGATACCTGACCAGGGTACTCTAATCAGGTGGGACTAAGGTTTACTCAAGCTTTAGAAACTTTAGTTACCATCATGATTTTAAGCTCTAACACCAACACAGGGGTCTAGGTGCATATCCAAGGTTGGAGCTCCATGACCAATGCCACCCTCCCTACTTCAGGATCTAAACATGAACACATAGGTCGTCCAGATGTCCTCCCAAGCATCTTATTGCTAGAAGATTATTCATCTCTCCTTTTTAACTAAATCAGATATATATCCACCACTCCAAGCGTGCTTCAAACATTCAATCTTTTTACAGAGAGATCCAACACAATCACAACCCTAATCAATAATAAAAATTCAAATAAATATACAAGTAAATACAGAATTTGGGGTCCTCAATCATTCTGATGCTACTTATATCGTCACCAAGTTATCTAAATACAACTTGTTAGAATATTTCTTCTTTTATTTATTCAGTAGCACCAAATACAACCTCAATACTTTTCAAGTCTTTTGTTTGCAAATACATTTGTTAGTACTTTCATTCATTCTTCTATTTCATTCTTTATTTAAGGTATTTACTATGACTGTTATAGTATGCCCTCCCTCTTAACTTATGGAGATCAAAAACTTCCTTCTTTTTATAATATCAGAGTAACTTTATCCTTTTAAGGCTTGATTAAATTTATCAAGGTCATATTGATCATAATAATTCTTATAGCTTCCTTCATCATGCTCATCATTATCATCTTCAATTACGAACATATTCAACATTTTGAAGATTATGTACAGGTCTGCAAAAACTTTAATAACAAGTATAACTAAATACAACTCGAAACATGAAGTTAACTATATCAAAATCATGTTATTTTAATGGAAGAATCAAAACATTCAAGTTTTATTAAATACTTAAACCTAGTTAGGTTCATATTCAACAAGGGTCACATATTTTATATATATTCTAAATTTCAACAAATTTCTAGGGTTTTGTCACAAACCCTAGACTCCATCATCAAAACTTAAAGCAACTCAATCAAGATATCAATCCAATGATAGCACGATACATCTAGGGCTTCAATATTATTTCCTAGAATTCATAACAAATTCTACTAAGGTTTTGTTACAAACCCTAGATTTTATTAATAAATCAAGTTAGCATATTCACATATACATATCTAGGATTTCATTATCATGCACTAGCATCTCATATCAATATCTACTAGTTAAACCCAAGATGCAAACATAAATACATCGAAGTTAGATATACAACAATTTTGACCAAGCTAGGGTTTCGATCATACGAACAATTATACACCTAGGGTTTCATTCCTATGATCTAACTTTATTTATTACAAGGTTTTTGTTCATAAACACTAGTTTACCAAACCCAAAAAATCTAGGGTTTCATTATATAACCTAGACATTAACAAAAAACCCTAAAGGATTACGGTTTTTATCACGACATTATCAAAACCCTAAACTTCAAAAGAATAGGATTTCATCATATGTTCTAGTCTTTATCAACACACCCTAATAATACTAGGGTTTAATTATTAACATTGACATACTTTTAGCATTAAGAGGCTAGGGATTTATAGTGAAACCTAAAGGCTAGGGTTTCATAGAATATCAAATGACAAGAGATGGTATGACGGGGGTAGTTCAATATAATTATTAATCACCCTAAAAAGAATATTTATGACTTAAAACCCTAGACATAAAGATGTTAGTAATGTATAACAAATTTCAAAAGAAGAATAATCATACCTTTTGTATAAATAAAACATTGCAACAAATCTTGTAGTTTATGGCATACATTGAATTGTTCTTTAACAAACATTGTTGGACATCAATTCTTAAAGGGCTTCCTTTGCAACAAAAAATCTTTCATGATTCAAGTCTTTCCTTTGAAGTCTGCTCCATAACCTTTGTGTATTATGCAAGCTTTCCTAACCAAGGAAAATATAAAGAAAAGGTTATTAGCATACAATACAAACAAATCTCGATGTAAGGAGGAAACCGAACATAAAAGAGGAAAAAAAGAACAAGATACTTATATTTTGGTAAAATGGTGGAGCCTCCCTCTAAATCCAATCCTTTTGAGGGATACCTAAAATCTTTAAAATAATTCAAAAAGTTCTAAATGATATATTAGATCTACAAACTCTAAAAACACAAAAGAAAAAACAGTAAAAAACTTAAAATAGAAGGATATGCAAGGGATAATATCCATAAGATACTTTAGCAAATAATTCTTTGACTTCGAATTCTTCATACGTTTTCTTCTTTGGTGGACCTTCATTGACAACATTCACATGTTCTCTTTCTCTCTTCTTATTTCTTAGATTCTCAGAACATTAACTTTTGTAGTGTATTATCTTATGACAATTGTAGCACTCAATTTTTGATAGATTAATCTTCTTCTTTGGTCCTTTGAACTTCTTTAATGTTCCCTTCTTCTTATGATGAGTTGAGTAGGAATCAGAAGTGTTATCTTCTTCATCCTCGTTATCTACAATGGGATGCGATATTCTTCTTGATTTCATGCATTCAACATTTGTTCAAAGTTTGGAGTATCTTTCCAACTGCTAATTCTTGATGCAAAAGAGCTCCAAGATTTTGGTAGACCTAGTAGAGTAGTAATCACAAATTATTTTTATGGTACAAATTCATCTATAGCTTGGAGTTCACCTCTTATTCTAGATATATTTACAAAATATGATGACACAATATCATCTTTATTGTCCTTAGTTCATTCTTGGGGCTAGTTATCCGTCCAATGTTCTTTATGGTAAAAAACATGGAGAGGGCTTCATACATTTCTTGAGCAGAGTCTATATTGGATATGTATGGGATTAGATTGTGCTTTACTCCATCTACTATTAGATTCATGGTCAAGATGCCAGTTTCCATGAAATTCTCCTTTCATGCATCATCTCTAGTTTTCTTAACTTTTCCTTGAACAATATCCAAAACTTTATGTTTAGCGAGAATAAGATCTATCATATTTTTCCATGCCCTGTATTTGGAGGCTCCTTCTAGCTTGTTTGTTGTATCCATTGTGGTTGACATAGTCTCTATAGATAGTAGGATTCTCTTCTTATATGCTCCTTTCCTTGATGGACTTCTTTTGTTTCTTCTTCCTTAACCTTTCTTTCAATTGACCTTTAAGCTGCCTTTTTCCTCTCTTCTTCACCTTAGCTCTAAAACCATGTTAGAAAATCAGGAAGGTAAACAGATTCTCTTATATTGATAATTACTTGTGATATTCTTGTAGCCTTATTATATTCTCTTTATATTCTTCTTTTATCTTTGTTTCATCAAGCAATCATCAAATAAGAACATGAAAATCAATGACACCAGATGTAGGTACTCAACCAAGACTAAAACACCTCTCTAGGGGAAAACCCAATCAAACTCTTCCATTAATCAAATTGAGATAGACCAAGACCTTATACCCAACCAAAATACCTTTATCCTCCACCAAGTTAGCCTTCCAAGATGATTTAGCAAACTTTAGTAGTCTCTTCTTGTCCATCAACCACAATCCAACAACAACCCAGAATTTCGGCCCAGCTCCTCCAGAATTTCGGCACTACAATTTTGACCCTTCCAGCAACCCAACAACTTCACACGTGTGAGACAAAGAGATAAAATTTGACTTTTTATGCTTGACAAAGACTTCCTTCTCCTTCACTAGGATTTCCTTCCTCTTCCTTGAATTTCACACCCTTTTCTGCCTCTAACAACTATAGATCGAACATGTTGTGAATGTGCTACAAATGAGGTTGAGTTGTTGCCTTTATATAGTGAATCTGTGAGGTTGTGTAGGAATTTACAGGGTAAGTTCCTTAGATATAACACCAAAGGACACCACTCACAAACATATCACAAATCAGTACACCAATATTCTTGACGTGGTTAAAACCCTCAAAGAGGGAAACAATCCACGACTTGAGCCAACGTGGCCACTTCAGGAAATTTATTAATGTAAAAGAAAGAAAATTTACATAATCTTCTCTCATGAATGGTCACCTAAAAAAATGACCCTCCATGCTCTTTAAATAAAGATCATGGACCAATCGGGTGTTAAGCCATGGATGAAGTGTCAGTAATACTGAGGAGAGAACAAACCGTCAGATCACTTCATGTCTAGAACATATTGTGACCGTCAGATTGTAAGTTACAAAAAGTACATACTAAAGAAACACACTTTACCTAAATATACACTATACCAAGTTGTCCTTAAGTATTTCCTATGTGTCAGAATATCCTAACATGTCAAATTCCATTGATGAGGACAACTTGTCCTTCTTGAGGCCAACTTGGTGGAGGAGACCTAAAAGACCTATTTTACAATAAAATAAATTTCTTTCTTGATAGATGAAGCCTAAGAAGGGTCTTTTACCTGATGACAAGGACTAGGACTTTTGACATAAACCCTAGAAGCCTACAATGGAGGCTTTGACCTAAAAACCATTGACCCAAGCATGAAACCCATTCTTTAATAAGTCAAATTCTTTTATAATAAAATTCCTTCTTCTTTCTTTTAACAAATACATTACATCATGAATCAAATACAATTATGAAGACTGACACTAGTTACATTTTTCAACACTTGTGTTATAATTATAGTCTATAAGAGACTATATGAGTTGAGAGTTAACATTTTCTAGGAGTCAAAAAATTTAATGATTAATGTTTGTCAAGGCTATCCAAGTATTCAATGCATAGCCATAAATTATTATAGAATCTCCCTTTTCATATAATCCTACCTGTCATAGTAATGAGATGGGTTAGAATCTCCCTTTTTTGTATAATCCCACTAGTTATAGTAATGAGATGTGACCAAACCGATCCATTACCCATTGTAATAAGTATTCTAAACATTAAACTACATAGAAATATATTATTGGCTTAAATATAGATTAAAAACTAAAGAACATAATCCTGCATTCCTTTAAGTGTTCGATTGTTGTGCAATATCTCCTTATCGCCTTGCTATTTTGTCTTTCAAAAATACTTGTGCCAAGTTGTTTGGATGAATTTGCAACACAAAGTAAGATTGTGAGTATTATTACTGAGAAGCAATGCCAATAATATTGTATTCGATATGTCATCTCTATGAAACTTTTCTCCCCCTTATTTAACCCATAAACGATACTTGAGTAGTTGCTCCTATTGCTAATAAGTTTTGGCAGAGAAACATGCATGAGAACAGTCGAGACTTTTGTAAATGGTATAAAACTTGGCAGGGAGAGAAAACAAATTCTAAAACATATCAAGCAACACTGTTTAATTTTATTTTTTCTTTCAAATTTGACAATACAATCATTAATTTTTGTAATGTAATTGGATGCAAACCACTCAATTTTTATTATTCAATACAATATGATATGGATAATTTGTGAAAGTGTTTTGTTATTTGATGCAATTATAACATAATATACAATTTTTAAATATAATAGTATTAATTTATAATCATACATATTTATTTTCTGTTATTCTAATCTTTGGTTTTATATCTTAAACACTTTATTTAATATATATTATTAAAATTAAATAAATAAAATGAATGAAAGAATGAATTAAATGGCGCGAGGGATCACTATTTTGTGGAAGAAATTATTAATCATTTAAATTAACGGTATCACACAATACTTCGATATTGTTGGTTAATGTGTCACACGTCAATATCATATTCAATATGGAAGGAATTACACATGTATGTTATAATGAGCGTTATTAAATTAAAATTTATAAAAAATAATTATCATAATTTTCAACTAATGTATTGGTTTAAGTGCGATTGAATTAATTGTTTACAATGATTTCAGTGAATAGTATTGAATGCATTACTGTATATGTGGTTGAATTAAGTGATTGCATTTATTTCAGTGACTTCTATTAGATTGCATTAGTTTAAGTATGATTGAATTAATTGATTGCATTGATTTTAGTGAATATTATTGGATTGTGATTGAATTAACTCAATGAATACTATTTAGATATATTAGCTGAAGTGTGATTGAATTAATTGATTGCATTGATTTCAGATAATACTATTGGATGTGTTAATTAAGTGTGATTGAATAAATCAATTGCATTAATTTCAGTGAATACTATTGGATTGCATTAGTTTAAGTGTGATTGAATTAATTGATTGCATTGATTTTAGTGAAAAATATGAGATACATTAGGTGTAGTATGATTGAATTAATTTATTGCATTGATTTCAGTGAATAATATGGGATACATTAGGCATAGTGTGATTGAATTAATTGATTGCATTGATTTTAGTTAATATTATTGGATTGCATTTATTTCAATATATATTAATGGATTGCATTATTATATAACATGGATTTATTGATGCAAAGTAAATTTGCACAGACACTGTCAAATAGAGTCTATTTATTAGCCTAGGGTTTGGTTTGATTGGGTTTGGCACATGAGTTATTGTATCGTTTCGCAACTTCTATACATATCACATCCATCTTTGCTTATGATGCTCACAATGATGATGCTTTGTATTTATGCGTCCATGTAAAACACACATCAACCATATATTAAAAACATTTAGGAATCTCAAGAATATACTTAAAAAATGTTATAAAATTTTTATACTTAAAAAATTAAAAATAATTTTGTTTGTTTGTCAAGTTCTTTGAGTTCTCTAAAGATTACATCAGACTTGACCTATGGCTTGAGAAACTGTGACCCATGGGAATCTACGCCATCAAAATCACACGGGGATCGCACTTGGCCTGTGCCACACCAACCCTTAACATGGTTAGATTTTTGCCCATAGATTTTCAAACCGATGACCTTTACATCACGAAGTGACTTAATATTACACCTCATCGCCGTCTATTCTATGCCCCATGGACAAAAAATAAATTTATTCTTCATTAAAAAAATTATTATTTGATTTTTAAATATTAGTCCAATTCCAGTGAGATGGAGACCATGTATGAACAAATTCGTCTTAGGTGGAAATATTTCCAGGAGTGGGACATTTAATTTGGATCTCATGAGTTTGATGGTTAGTGAATATTATTGGATTGCATTGATTTCAATATATATTAATGGATTAGATTATTATATAAGATGGATTTAATGCAAATATTCATAGGGACATGGGATCTAACATATATCCATCATAAATCCCAAGACTCATGATAATTTCGAGTTAAGATCGACCTATTCTTAACAAAAAAAGGCAAATGAGAAAATTTAAAATAAAATTATCATATTACTTAGATATTCAAGAAAATGTGTTATCCCACACAATTGTGTAGGGACCAACCCTATAATTTTTTTTTTTTTTTTTTAAATACTAAAAATACAACCATAAGAAAATAGCATCAGGAACTAAAAAATTATTAAGCATTATATACAACTTTCCTAAATTTCACTTCATTGAACATATCATCTAATTTACATGTTACTAACTAAAACCATAATGAATTCATACAAAATAATAGTATAACAACATAGGTACCACTCACCAAGAGATGAGATTCAAACTTGACTTGCCGCTATTTGCCCTCTTTCGTTTTCGGTCGCCTCCAAGTGTGAATGCTGACGTACCTAATCCGAATGCAATGACTGACCGGTTGACCTCCCAACCTACTCCTTGGGTGCTCTCCTTCCCCGCAAACCCCGAACTACAATGGGGTTCTACAATGGAGGAATGTATTAGCTGGTAGAGGAGAGCACTCTTTGGCTCAAGAGTCTCCTCTCTAAAGTCCTCTACCTCACCAAACTCACTATAGCTCGTAGTCACTACTCTGATATAGTCTCATCCATCCAACAATAGGGTAAAGAAAAAGTCCTCTCTCCCATGGCTTTCCCCTTATTTTATATGAGTCCTCATAGGTGACACTTGGCCTTTCATGCATAATTAATTATTTTTTATAATCTAATAGTTTGATTATTCACCCACCCATGTGTCATTCTCTCACTAAGGATCTCAAAAATTATTTACTTCATTTTTAATTTAAAAATAATATTTTTCCTCACCTCAACAAGATTCCTATTTCTTCTCCTAGTTGTCTCTTGATCCCCTATATACTCCCTAATTTAACTCAAGCTATCTCTTACATGGATATTCTTATGTTGGTTGTTGCCACATAGATGTTCTCTATATTTCTCTAAAATTTAATCTATTAATCTTATTTTAATTCACCATCCTCTTCTCTTAATTAGGTTTAACTATTTTAAGATTACTATTTATCCTTACATTTATGTCCCTCTTTCTCGTTTTTACCTAATTAAACTACATTATCTACCTAATTGGACTCTTTTGTTGGTCCATCACATACATCCAAAGCATGTCTTCGAGGATTTGATTAGTCCTCTCTATCTGCCCATCTGTCTCAGGGTGATAAGCAGTGCTGAAGTTCAACTGGGTTCACAAGGATTCTTTGAAACTGGTCCAAAACCTTCCTGTAAACACTGCTCCCCTATCAGATATGATCTTCCTAGGCACTCCATGCAATCTCATAATCTCATCAATAAAAACTCTGGGTATTTCTGATGCCTTATATGTAGTCTTAACTGGTGTGAAATGGGTGCTCTTGGTCAACATGTCCACTACTACAAATATGGAATCATGTCTTATTGAGGTCATTGGTAGTCCCACAATGAAGTCCATTGATATAACTTCCCATTTAGATTTTGGTATCTCATGGGATTACAATAATCCTGCTAGATGTCTCTTTTCAAATTTTACTCATTGACACTCTAAGCATATTTCTACCAAGTTTACGATGTCCTTATTCATCCCTTTCCAAAATAAGAGTGGTTTCAGGTCCGCACTCATCTTCTTAACACTAGGGTGTGCTATGTATACTGTGCGATGTGCTTCATTCAAGATTAACTGGTGTATATCTTCATTTGGTGGTACATATATCCTTCCCTGAAATCAGAGTAGCCCATCATTATCAAGGGAGTATTATTCATATTTTGGGACCGTCATTTCATCCTCCCTAAATCTTTTGCTAACCTCCTGGTACCATGTGTCTTTAAATTGTTAATCAAGCAGTTTCTCCCTCAATTTTTTCTTTAAGGGAATCACTGAAAATATCCAAGGCCTCCTACTTAAAGCATCAACCACCCTATTTAAGTTCCTTTTATGTAAGTGATATAAGAATCATATTCACTAATTAGCTTAGACCATCATCGTTGTCTTGCATTTAAGTGGTCTTGAGTGAATATGTGTTGTATCCACAATGGTCAGTCCTAAGATCAAACTTCCTTCCTAGAAGGTAGTGTCTCCAAATATCTAGTACATAAACAATTTATGCCATTTCCAGATCATGGGTTGCGTAGTTTTCTTCGTGGGTTCTAATTTTCCTTGATGGATAAGCTATTACTCTTCCTTCTTGCATCAACACACAACCCAACCCTTCCTTGGAGGCATAAGTGCAAACCAAAAATTCTTGTTCCATATCTGACACCTTCAAAATTGGTGCTGTCGTTAATAAATCCTTTAACCTTTGGAATGCCTCTTCACATTTTTCAGTCCAAATGAATTTCTTGTTCTTTTTTGGAGCTTGGTAATGGGACTTGCTATCTTCGAAAACCCTTTGACAAATCTACGACAATACCCTGACATGCCCATGAAACTTCGTATTTCATGAACATTGGTTGGTACTGGCCATTCCATGATGGCCTCGATCTTTACTGGGTATACTACAATACCATCCCTAGAGATAATGTGTCCAAGATAACGAATCTTGGTTTGGTAAAAGGAACACTTTGACAACTTCTTGAATAATCGGTTTTCTCTAAGACATTGTAGAACTATCCTCAAGTGTTTGTCATGCTCTTCTGGGGTCTTTGAGTAGATCAAAATTTCATCGATAAAGACTTGTAAAAACTTGTCCAAGTAATTTTGAAATATTCCATTCATCAAACTCATGAAAACACCTGGGGCATTTGTCAGTCAAAAGGGTAAAAATACAAATTCATAATGTCCAAATCTTGTCTTAAATTTTGTCTTCGGGATATATTCTTCCTTGATTCTCAACTGATGATATCCTGACCTCATATCTATCTTTGAAAACAAAGTTTCCCCCCTCATTTGATCAAACAAGTCATTTATCCTTGGCAGAGTAGTCAATGCACAGTCACCAAGACCCATCCTTCTTCTTAATGAAAATCACAGGGACTCCCCACGAAGATATGCTAGGTCGTATGAATCCCAAGCCCAATAGTTCCTTTAATTGGATCTGCAATTCCTTTAGCTCTGGAGCCTACATATGATAGGATGCCTTTATAATAGGCTCAGTGCCTAGTTTAAGGTCGATGGTGAAATTATAGAGAATGGTGTTCAGGTCACAAATCATTTAAGTATAAAAGAGCAACACTGCATCTGGCAAAAGCATACTCATTGCTTGTGCAATCACCATCCAAAGAGCATAAAGTCTACAATGAAGAGAACACTGGTTATAAAAGAAAAATTACATAGCCCCTCATTCTTCCAGAGACAGAAACATTTGGCCGAGTGAAAGCCTTAACAGTGAAGATAGAAGCCTCGACATTTGAACCAAAGCCAGTCACTAGAGCTACTAGAAGTAGGTTGGTTGTATGACCAGGGAAAGTCATCTACTAACAAACTAGGTGGTACCTGTGCCTGGCATCCCCATCACTAAAGTTGCTTAAAGCGGGCTCAACATGAAAGAAACCAAATAAAGGAGCATCGCAAACATGTTTTAACCAGTGAAGGTTCGAAGTATGATAGTAGTACACATCGGCACAGGGGTTGCGTGAAAGCATTCCATGTATACCCAACAATCAAATGTTCTGTGTTCAAACATAGGGGCATCATGCACCATTGGAACAGGCATTTATCATGAGTGGATGGTGTATTTTGTAAATGCAATTTTTTTATTACTAAGTTTATTAATGTTGACGGTGTTTCGTAAACGAATTTTTTGTGACTTCTTAAATTCTTAAATTAGTTAAAATTATAATTTAAAATACATTTGTTTTTCTTCCATAATCATTTATGGAACAAAATTTCATCACTTCATCCAAGCTTCACTTAATTATAACCCCGGATTGTTACTACGTAAAGGTACCATAGTGATGTACATAACTATAATTGGAGTTCTACTTCATAAACATATGATACTGTCGTGCAAAGCTTATAGTATTATTGCATTAAGGTATACACCATGCAGCACTTGACAATAATTGGAGTTCTATCTCGTAAAGATTCAATATACTCCATGTTGGAATTGCACAACAATACAACGTAGTGTTGCTGTAAAATTTTGTTACAAGATAAAGTAAATTTTTGTTACCAAATAAAATCTTGATTGATAATATACTCATTTAAAATGGTTGTTATTTGAAATGTTTGAATGGAATCAGTATCTACTAACTCAGTTTTAACTCTCGCTAAATTCTAGAAGCATTCAAGTTTCTTTTATGAGATAACGGTGCAACTATAGATTTGTCCATTTGCTTATCGATAACATTGGAAGGAATACTTTGCAGGTCATATCATTACTCATTGTGAAATGAAATCATTCCAACCAAGTTTTTCATCTCAGCAAAAGGGAGGTAACTACAATAGGTTATGACCTCTTAAACTTACATTTGATTAATCAATTCAATTGTGATAGTGTTTCTCATGTCAGGAAAAGGCAGGTAACAACACTTGGTTATGACTTTTAAAACTTAATTGATTCAATTGTGCAAGCGTAAATTCCAATGCAACGTCCCTCAGCTAAATAGAGTTTCCTCAAACTTGCATATTGCTCAACTCCATAATTTCTCAACTCCACAAATTGTGCAATATGATTTCTGATTTCTAAGAAACAAACCATATCTTTGCTTTTCACTTTCATTTTTTTTTTATTTGCTCCATAATCAAAATAACTGGGCAAAATCGTAATTGGGCTCTCATATTACTCAATCGAAAGCACTAGCTCAGCAGAGGGTGGGGACTTGCTGCTCCGCAGCTACCCTTGTTTTGAAATATTATCAAATTGATAACATTTCGCAGTATTGTAAAGATTTCTCGACACAAATCAAAACCATGATTATCTTTTCAAATGTTATTTTTGCAAGCATGTCAACATTAAAAATTGATTATATCGTACATTGTTATGAATGTTCAAGTGGTATTAGTCCGAGGTTATGAGGCCAAAGTTGAATATTCTTTGGTACATAACAAGCAAATAAGCCCAAGTCACAATTAAAAAAAAGTTCGCTTAATATTGAAGGCTCAGAAATAATGTGCATTAAACATAGAGAAATGGTCAATTGTTTCTATATAAAAAATAACTAGCTAGGCATTTGTAAGAAAAAGTGGTTTCTCCAGATTTATAAGTTTGGCATTTTCACCAAATGTTTCATTTCAGAACCTACAACACACCTTAGGCCCCTCTTTGTTCTCAGAAGATAAACTCATCTATGCAGGTTATAGAACTATGATAAGAAGAAAAATATCTTAGTGTATTAATCTCGACGACACTTGTGTTCTTTTTCTATTCGAATCCTTCAAAACAACCCGAATATAATGTATATAATCAGGGAAAAGCTTTGCAGATACCTCTCAGTTCTGAACATCGGTCCTCAAAAGGACTCTAATTATGTGTATGCATTGTACGATACCTTCAGATTGTCATCTATGTATAACCCCTGCCATCTTCATTCTTAATCCCTAGTTCAAGTTGCACCTCAATGAATTCATTAATTCTCAACGATCAATACAATAGACTATCTTGATACCTTTTTCACAACCTCAGGATCAAAAGTTCCATGGCCTATAACTCAATAATACAGACAAAGTATTAAGGATACTCCAGAGTGGAATTTAAGCTGAGGGTGGTGATGAATTCAACCAAGAGATTTGTTTAAGTTTCTAAGAATTCCCTTTACCAAGTGTCTCCCAAGGAGCTATGGGATAGTTGTTGTAGATTACAGAAGAAGATTGAGAAGTGGATCATCAAAACCATGACAATGGTAGCTCACTAGCAGATTTGTGCTAGTTTTTTCATGGCAACTATGTTCCGTAGCTCATGGAAGCCAGTATTACAATCTAATAGAGAAAAATGAAAAGTATCATGCCATGCAAGACAAAAAGAAGTGAATTGAACTTATTTTTGATACATTATTGCTACAAAATGTTCAATTTCCCAGAAAAAAAAGCTAAGAAGAGAGCAATTTACACTCGTTTTTTTGAAATAGTAAAATATAAAAACCGTGCAAATTCAAAAAAGAGTAAATTGGTTGTTGTGATCTATAATAGGAAAATTTGTGGACGTGACTATGATTTGTGTAAAGCTCCAGGTTCCCCCTGGACTAAATTTACAGCTGTAAAATGTCACATTTTGTTTCACAATTATATGTCGTACCGAAGAACTATTCAAATCGTTATTATCCAATCAATCCCCGCTAGCACATCCTCTGCAAATCATCCGCGGAAGCATAATATTAAGGTGAAGCCCATTCAATCCGAAGAGAATCTGGCCATCAGGAACCGAATACAAAAGGATATAAAATCCCGGATTCACAAAGGAGAAGGTCAGGAAAGGGTGGAAAATATGCATGACTCCATGGATTGGATTCTTAATAGCTGAATCTAGAGGCATGATTATACTTTCATGATTATATCTGGAAATTATTCAAGCATATCTATTGCACATTCATTCGATATCTATAAACAATGCTCATCATTGGGTTCTTAGAATTATGAACTTGTGGGAACTTGTGAAAATGGTAGCCATCTATTCTAAGTACGATCCATGTTTGAGGCAGGAGGTTGTCTTGCAATTCAAATGACTTAAAATACTCATATTTTCTATTTTCCATCAAATTTAATGTCCCGCGTCGGACATACCCACAGTCATGGCTTCAGGTCGAAGCCTTAAAGGAAATCGAAATTTTTGAACAAACTCCCCACGGGGCATGCACTTTTGTTTCTACAGTTCTAATTTAGACTTGATCCTGTCAGGACAAGGGAAACATGACTTTGAATTTCACCTAAACCAAATCCTAAGGTAAGGCCAGGTCAAGGGTTTTATGAAGAAAGTGCACTGCCAATGAAATGGTCTCTTGGGCAATAGTAAAGAGGCTAGGGCATGAGACTACATCGATAAAATCCCTCCTGAGAGACTAAGCTCCAATGCAATTCAAAAGACCTATTCTCTTCTCTTTTCTTCAAAAACCCCGCATAAAACCTGGGAAATGCTTCATGCAAGCGTTTGTCCCACTTGGTCCAAGACCGGATCAGCGGTGAAATTGAGAGCAATCTGACGCAGATACTCAAACTGGTAACGGAATAGAGATTTAATTTTGGCTTTAATGTTTTGGTGGAATGAGATGGTCTTTCTAATTCTCCAGTATCAGAATAACTTTGACGAAAAAAACATGTCCACTTTTAGAGTTTTTAACAGTATTCTGAAGCTCTTCATTTCGATTCTTTAACAAATTCTAAAGCTCTTCAACGAAGAAGAGAGCGCACCCAATTCGCCAGTAAAACCATGCCCTGACCAGTGTTGTGATGAGAGGAAGTATTGTGGTGTTAAATATTACTGATCTCGATACCAGAATGTAGTAGATATCTAACAAAACTAGTCATGCATGCATGGGCCCATAGGTCTCAAGGGTTCAACATAGATCTGATACCAAGTGTAGGGACCAACCTTATATATATATATATATATATATATATATATAGATATAGATATATATATATATATTAAAAATACAACCATAAGAAAATAACATCGATAACTCAAAAATTATTAAGCATTATATACAACTTTCTTGAATTTCACTTCATTGAACATATCATATAATTTATATGTTACTAACTAAAACCATATTGAAGTCATACAAAAGAATATTATAACAACATAAGTATTGTACACCAGGAGACGAAATTCAAACTTGACTTGCCGCTATTTTCCCTTGTTTGTTGTCAGTCGCCTCCAAGTGTGAATGTCGATGTGCTTAATCTGAATGCAATGACCCACCGGTTGACCTCCCAGCCTACTCCTTGGGTAATCTCCTTCCTTGTGGACCCCTAAGATGCAATGGGGTTGTCTAATGGAGGAATGTATTAGCTGGTAGAGGAGAGCACTCTTTGGCTCAAGAGTCTCCTCTCTAAAGTCCTCTACCTCACCAAACTCACTATAGCTCGTAGTCACTACTCTAACATAGTCTCATCCATCCAATAATAGGGTAAGGAAAAATTCCTCTCTCCCATGGCTTTCCCCTTATTTTATATGAGTCCTCATAGGTGACACTTGGCTTTTCATGCATAATTAATTATTTTTTATAATCCAATAGCTTGATTATTCATCCACCCATGTGTCACTCTCTCATCAAGGATCTCCAAAATTATTTAATTAAATTTTAATTTAAAAATAATATTTTTCCTCACCTCAACAAGATTCCTATTTTTTCTCCTAGTTGTCTCTTGATCCTCTTTTTTACTCCTTAATTTGTGTTCATTACTAAAGTCAATTGATAAGTCAATATTTGATCCCCTATATACTCCCTAATTTAACTCAAGTTATCTCTTAGATGGATATTCTTATGTTGGTTGTTGCCACATGGAGGTTCTCTATATTTCTCTAAAATTTAATTTATTAATCTTATTTTAATTCACCATCCTCTTCTCTTAATTAGGTTTAACTATTTTAGGATTAATATTATCCTTACATTTATGTCCCTCTTTCTTGTTTTTACCTAATTAAACTACATTATCTACCTAATATTTTCCAATATGGGAAGGGTAGAGTTTTTAAGGTAAAATATTTTATTTCTTCCTATGATCCTCTTAACCCAAGTTTTATTCTTGATTTAATTACCTCAGTTTCTAACATCATTTACCCTTGATGTGAATTTTCCTGGTTTTCATATCTTGATTATATTTATTAATTTATTTATTTTTAATGATTCTAAGGGTGTCAAGTTTGGTCATGCCCTTCAAGAACTTCCCTTGAAGTTCTAAGGGTGTCACGCCTAACAGTTTATTTGTGATGCCAAGGGTGCCAAGTTGGTCGTGCCCTTCAAGAAATTCCCTTGAAGTTCCAAGGGTGCCACGCCACTTGCCCTTCAAGCATTCAATGTATACGAGGAGAAAGTATAGGTGCAACAACGAATGCCACTATCATCTATTATATTGTTTGCTATAGTGAGACTAATAGTGTCGGGGATCAAGAAATCCTCCTTGAGGCGCGCCCCCCGGTAAAATCCTCATGAGCAACCCAACTTTGGGACCTGCCGTCATGACATCGTGATCTTGAAGGCGAAGGTGTTTCAACCTTTCTAGCCCAAGTCCCAGTGAGAGTGCTAGTGGGTGAAATCAGGGACACTGCCCCACCCCTCCCATGTAATTCCATCCAATTGTACAACCCCATCACCCATATGTGAGTAATTCGGCCAAGCAACTAATTTGTGCCTGCGACTACTAACATATCATTAGAATATAGATAAACATATATAGAAGGTTTCAAAATTGACATAGAATTTCAAATACAAAATATAAATTTTCATCAAACAGGTGTCGTCAACTCGTCATATGCGAGTGCCTCTGGTGGTTTCCTGCCATACTCAATAATCATCAGTAACAAGGTTTCTCGTTGTTAGTCATTGTCATAATAGCATCATCAACATCACCTAGTCATTCGCATCATTGTTCATTGTGAACCAGAACTAATGCAAGTAGATAAAATAGGGGACACATCCATCATGGCTATCATCATCATCACATCAATGGAGAAATACATATCCATCAAAGCTATCATCATCATTATATCAATAGAGAGCATACATGTCATTTACTACCATCATCATCATAAATTCAATAGAGACCAAACATAACCATTTATGTTACAATCATCCTAATATCAATAGAGAACATGCCTAACCATTAATGCTACAATCATCATAATACCAATAGATAACATACATAACTATTAATGCTATCTTCATCATAATATCAATGGAGAACATACATAAACATCACAACCACTAATATCTCAACCACTAATAATAGCTCGTCGTCTCGAATCCTCAACCTGAGGTCCTCAAATAATAATGTGTGGGAATTAGGGCTAAATAAATGTTAATGTCATATCACTGTTAGTCAACTAGAGAGGGACACTACAAATTGGAACCTTCCTAGATCCATCTTAACTCTTGATTTATCAAGCACTGAGAGGGATCAAATCTCTCAAGATGCAAAACTTTCCTCAAGTTTTTCACTCAAGAAAGAGGTAAACAACTCAAGAGATTTGATCTCTCGATGCTTAATAGATCCAAAATTAAAATGAATCTAGATTGATATTAATACATTAACTTATTATTAATATCAATAATAAATATAAATTTACAACAAAAATATAATCCAAATGTAATATTTTAAACATGTCATCTTACTTATTTATAATCTCTTTTAATTATAATCTTTCATCCTTACTAATATAACATCTACTTATTAATAATATTAGTTCTTCACCTAATAATAATATTTATAATATTGAATTTAATAAAACTATATTATACTCATTTATTATTGAGTATTATAAAACAATGTTAGTTTATTTATTTATTATACGTGCAACAACAAGTATAATGCATTAGATTTTGTGTTGATCATTTAATAATTTATGTTTGATTAAAAATTATTGAACTCAATCCATAGTTTAACTTTATAAATACATTTTTATTATTATTTAATAATATTTAAATTTATTTTTTCTGAAATTCTATTGGTTACATTCTCTAACATCTTATTAGTCCCTGCCATCTGGCAATGTCCAGGGACTATAGTAATCAATTTCGATGCGTTAACATTAGTTCGCCCAAAATATTTAGTAAGTTTTTAGGCATCGATGTGCTATGTCGTCCGCAGACCATATTCTATTTTTTTCCGTGGTCTTATTTAGCCTCTTCGTGTGGCGGAGGGGTGCTAATATTATGTTATTTTCGGTTTGTGTTTTTCATATTTTGAAATTGTTTCAAACTGTAGACTAATGCTAGCATTAGTCTAGCAATATTAAATGCTAGCCTAGTTTGGAAAGCCCAGTTTGGAAATGCCAGTGAAGATAAAATTTCCATAAGCCATTTCTTAATCGCTGAAGTTGTGACGTGTTTGTGCGGTGTGGCTGAAGTTGCCACATGTTAATGTGGTGTCGTCTACGAAACAGGAGCTATCTTCACATTATCTAGGGTACTTGCCTGCAGAGCCTTCTTTCCTCCTTGGGCTCTGAATCGGAAGTTGCAGCAGAGAACTTGGTGGGCAGTGTGGAATTGGGAGGTAGGCAGATCTAGTTTCTATGGCAAGGTCTACTAGTTAGCGATCCAAAGAGTTGGCCTATCTATATACCAAGTAAGGGTAACGACATGGATGTTAGGTTGCTTTCTCTCTGGAATTTATATTGTGAAATTGTTTTTGTCCATACTTCTTCGACAAGACTTTGATTGGAATAGCAACTTCTTTGGAGTGATAAGATCTAAGGAACTACTACTGTTGGGTAAGGAACTGCTTAACCATTTCAAGGGGCTTCAATGGCGGGATCTTTTTCCACCCGCATAGGCATAGCCCTACGCTTCCAGGACACTTCTATTTTGGGTAAAGCCTAGAATGGTCACATAAGAAACTATTGTTCGAGGTATGTACTCAAAATGAGTCTGCACCTATAGCCTATTCAAGTTGATATAATAGCATTTCTATATTTTGATCTTACCTTAGTTATATTCAAGTAGCAGCTCCTGTTTGTGTTTGTGTGGATTGACTGGAAGTATCCTACCCAGACTGACCAAGCCTGCTCTGGTGAAACAGCTAGTCATTGCATCTCCCATTCACATGGTAAGAATTTCAGTGGGAAGTCTCTCAGCCATTTTATTGCTTGAGGCATTTGTGCAAAGTCTCCCTCAATGAGAGCTCCATCCCTTTTCTGTTCCCTGCACAGAGAAGAATTCATACAATTTCATTAGCATGAATCAGCAAGTACAACTTTTCCATTATCTTCATTGTTCTCGCTGACTTTTGAATGCTCTGGTGCTCCACACATGCTTTCTGTAAATTGATATATTAAGAAATACAGTCCCAAGACCTACATAAAGCACAAAATGTTGTCAGGATGCCAATTTTAAGATTTCACAATTATGTTTTCAAAGTAATCTTATACTAGAGTCTAGACAATAGTATAACAGATTCACAGAACTGAATGTGAGAATTAATAAAACATAACCTAGCTATGGGGAGGGAGTTCATTGACTGGAATGCTAGATAACATAACCAAGGAATTCTGTGTTAATCCAGCTACAGAGGGTGGGGTCCCCAGCCAGTTATACATGAAGTTTACTTGACCTAACCAGTTGTATGAATCCACCTTAAGGAAATTGATAATAAGATTTTCAGACCATAAACCAATCCATTCACTTGCATATTGCACTTACTTTTGACTTAAAATAGCCAACCCATTGAGCCCACACTGGAACTCTCTCAGTTTGAGAAATCAGCCCCCAAAGGGGGGAAGTGCATTAAACCAAGATACTTTAACATTTGAAGTCAATATATCTAGCATTAGAAACATCAATCAAAAGAAAAAAAAACTCAACCGTCAGAAG
Source organism: Pinus tabuliformis (assembly GCA_031772625.1). Classification (NCBI taxonomy): domain Eukaryota; kingdom Viridiplantae; phylum Streptophyta; class Pinopsida; order Pinales; family Pinaceae; genus Pinus; species Pinus tabuliformis. The sequence goes on along the minus strand of CM062804.1, from coordinate 443,734,851 downwards.
TGCCTAATATTCGTTCACAGTAATCACAAGAGGGTTTAGATTCACGAAACCATAAAAAAGATTTAAAATTCCTTGGCTGGGAGAGAGTGGCAATCTCATACCAAATAATCAAAGCTTAACAGAAATCCAGGCAATCTATTTTCCAGGCATTCTATTAACAAATTCAATTAAACTTTAACAGCTCACAAGCGTAAACATTAAACTGCATTCCCTGCTACATTACACGTAAAACTTATATTTATAGTTTCCAGTCACTGGACCTACCCTCTTCAATTCTACGCAAAAGACTAAAAAGTTTTAACTGGACATAGAAAGGCCATCAAGATCACCTGCCTCACTTTTATGATCCAGAGCAGCATCCAATGCATGCAAGGAGAAAAGCAACAGAGAGTGCAAGCAACAGTCAGACCTCATGGCTACATAACTGCAACTACGCTCTAGCCTATAGAAAAAACATTTTCCCAATCTCAGAAGGTATAAATCCAGTTAACTGTTGGAAATAATACTGAGAAGGGGGGTGAATCAGTATTATTAGGTCAATTATTTTTCATTTCACAATCATATTTTTATGCGCTAATTCAGTTAGAAAATACCGCGTATATATGCAACTTAAGATAAGGAAACAAGTGTATATGAGCAGACTTGTAATTTAGATTATTCTTCAGATTTTGATCATTAATCTGTGCATCAAAACATATGAACAGTAACTAGGAACAGTAAAACAGAACAGGCAATCACACATAAGAACACCAGATATAAGGTGGAAACCCAATGTGGGTGAAAACCACCTGCTGGAATGCGCCTCTATCTTCTTTCAATTAGAAACTTCCTTTTACAATGTTTCTGTACTGGTGCAGACTTATACCAGTACACAGGCTTCAACCTGCAGAAGGCTACAACCTTCTCTCATTCTCCAGCTTCTCTTGGAAGGGAGTTACAACCCCCTTAGCTCTTGTACTAGCTAAAGTACTAGTACGTAGGTGCTGACCTACAGAAGGCTACAACCTTTTCTTTTCTTCCAGGGACCACGTTTCATAAATTTTCAGACTGGATCCATGAATATCAATCAAACACCAAGTAGATCTGCAACAACCAATATCCTTTGTACAAATACTGAATCAACCAATAACTTCTCAGAATGTTGTAACCAGAAAACAATACTAGTAATGAGACACCAATTCTGAACCTAGAATACTACAGCAATAAACAGAAGCAGCTAAAACATATTTCAAGAGACGTACACTACTTCACCAATAAAAACCTGCGTACATACGCAACTATACCAAAGCCAACCAATGTATACACAGTCTTCACTTGCTTAACCTGTGTGTATACGTGCCTCTGCTGTGTCGAACCTGCGTATAGACCTATAAAAGATAATTTATCCTTTTGCTTAATCAGACATCAGTTATACCCAGATTATCAGATTTATAGATCTAATCATGCGCCAAATATAATAGATCAAAATCACACAATGATACTACTATTCAAGCCTTGATATCTCGACCCATCAATAGATTTTAACCATCATGTAATGCTCAGGTTCCTCCTTGATTTAGATCCAGCTGTAACTCACCAACCAATCACCAGTATTCCAGATCTTGATCCTCTCAAGATATTCAACACATAAGTCAATACCCTTGCCAAATGATCTCCTTCCCTTTTTATAGTCTTAGGCCTTACTCAAACCATGGTCCAAAACCATTGAGAACTAATATTAGGGACCCAATTCTTGGGTTCAACACTTTAAATGCAATACCAAGGACAAAACCATAGGTTCAAATATGTTGGACTAAATACCATGGACCAACCATAAGATTTCCCACATGTATGCGCTTTCCTTTGCATGAAAGTGCATGCATACATATACGCACCTTATGATCAGTACACCCGCGTGTATAGGCAACTTTGTTACGAGGAACCTGCGTATAACTCATTTTCTTTCATTCTGAGAGCCTGAACTGTGATCTGCCATTTGAGTTAGTTGCCATCAAGGACAACACTTATGTCATAGAGCCAAACCTGTTCCAAACCTATGGCATAATGCCAACAATCTCCCCCTTTGGACTTGATGGAAACCCAAAGTCACTCAAATTCATTCTTCCCCTTTGAAATCAAGGGCAAAGGGTTATGCTCCCCCTGAGTCCATCAAGGGAAAATCTCTGCTCTGCTGTGTTGTCCAAGCTCCCCCTGACTTGTAGGCAAGGTCTGCAAGAAGATGTTCTATAAAAGAAACATGACTTTATACATCATAAATGACCTTCATATCACCAAAGACTCATACATACATTATTTGACTCAGCCACCCAACCAAGTGGGGATACATGATAAAATAAGAACATTACATCATTCGACCCAGGCATAGTGGGGAAACCAAAATAGGCCGTTACATGACCATGATAAAATAAATGTAGAGAAAAAACACCTACAGCAAGACTCTGACAGTTATCAACAACAAACATCAGCAACATTTGTCAATCATTATTCAGACCAGCAGCCATGTTCTCCTTCTGCACCTGTTCCACCTGAAATCAAACCAACTGTGAATTTGAACCAAGATAATGCCAACAATGCATTATTAGAATAATATATGCTCCCCCTGAACCTGTTCCAGATGGTCTCTGTCAGACCCATATCAGACTCCTTTCATCCTGAACTTGGCCCCACTGCTTTTCTTCAAACCAATATATACGTGACTGTACCTTAATAAACCGGCGTATGTACGCGGATCCTCCTCATTCAACTCGCATACAACCACTTTTCTCTGAAACAAATAAGATTCAACAGCAAGATGATGCATCAACTACCCCCAGTTTCTGTCTGAGGTATTCAAATGTCTCCCTGGGTAGCGGTTTGGTGAGGATATCAACAACTTGTTGCTTAGAGGGAACATACTCCAATTTGACCTTTTGTTCAAGCACTTATTCCCAGAGAAAATGATACTTGATCGGTATGTGCTTAGTCTTTGAATGCATGACAAGATTCTTTGAGATACTAATTGCACTTATATTATCACAAAAAATGGAGATAGGTGGAGTACAAGTGATTTGAAGGTCTTGCAATGTTTGCATCATCCAAAGGAGTTGTGTGCAGCAAGATTCAGCCGCTATATATTCTACTTCAGCTGTAGATAATGCAATAGAAATTTGTTTCTTGCTGAACCAAGATACTAATCTAGGACCCATGAAGAATGCACCACCATTAGTGCTTTTTCTGTCATCCATGCTTCTTGCCCAATCCGCATCTGTATATGCATGAAGTGTGATATCTGTACCTCTAGGATACCATAAGCCATAGTTTTGAGTTCCTTGAAGATACTTGAAAATTCTCTTAACCGCCTGAAGATGAGTTTCCTTTGGATTTTCCTGAAACCTTCCAACTATTCCCAATGCATGCATAATGTCTGGTTGGGTACCTGTTAGATAGAGCAGACTACCAATCATGGATCTATAGGTTGGTTGGTGTACTGCTGCCAATTCATCATTTACGCTGAGGCTGCATCTTGTTACCATAGGGGTACATACTGGTTTCGAATCCTCCATCCCATATTTCTTCAAGATCTGCTTGAGATACTTGGTTTGTGATAGAAAAATGCCGTCTTTGTTTTGTTGGACTTGTCAACCAAGAAAATGTGTGAGTTCACCAAGCATGGACATTTCAAACTCCTTTTGCATCACCAAGGAAAAATTTTGACTCATGTCTTCTTCATTGCTACCAAAGATGATATCATAAACATACACAACACGTATTAGCAACTTTTCATTGTCAATCTTTATATATAGGTTTCTATCTGTGGAACCTTTCGTAAAACCTTGTTGATAGAGGTACTTATCCAAGCGATAATACCAAGCCCTTGGAGCCTGTTTAAGGCCATAGAGATCCTTTTTGAGTTTGCATACAAGCTTTGTATCATTTCCAAGGATGAACCCATCTGGTTGCTCAATATACACTTCTTCATCCAAGTCTCCATTTAGAAAAGCAGACTTCACGTCCATTTGAAATACTTTGAACTTCTGAAAGCTAGAAAAAGCAAGGAACATTCTTATGGCCTCTAGTCTGGCAACTGGTGCAAAAATTTCTTCAAAGTCTATGCCTTCCTGTTGAGCATACCCTTTACAAACAAGTTTGGCCTTGTTCCTAATCACATCTCCATTTTCATTTAGCTTATTTTTGAAAATCCATTTTGTTCCTATGACATTATTATCTTTTGGTCTAGGAACCAACTCCCAAGTGTTATTCTTTTCAATTTTCTCAAGTTCATCCTCCAGGGCCTTTACCCAGCATTCATCTTTGCATGCCTCTCTTACATTTTGTGGTTCAGTAGAGGAAAGTAATGCTAGATAACTTGAAGCTTCTGAAATGGTTCTTCTTGTTTGTACACCTGCCTCCTTTTGCCCCAGAATTTGAGTTTCTGGATGATTCTTCTGAATGTACCTGGATGGAGTCCTTTCTTCTATCCTTATCTATTTTTCTGGTGCCTCGTGGGTTTCTTCTTCTCCATCATGAGTCTGATTTGTTGTAGAAGAATAGTCCTCATCATCTTCGAACTCTTCAGATTTTATTTGCCTTGGAATGTTTCCTTCTTCATCAACCACTACATCAATACTTTCAACAATTTTTCCAAGTCTTTTATTTTAACACTTATATGCTCTGCTGTGGGGAGAGTAACCAAGGAGAATGCCTTCATCTGCTCTAGGTTCAAACTTTCCAAGGTTTTCATCAGTCTTTTTGATGTAGCATTTGCTCCCAAAAATTTTGAAGTATTTTACCATGGGAGTCTTACCATACCAATGTTCATGAGGAGTCTGAGTGTTGTTTACCCGAGCGTTTGTCTTGTTGAGAATAGTAACTGCAACAAATGCGGCTTCACCCCAGAAGGTTGCGGGCATTCTAGACTCATCAAGCATAGCACGAGCCATTTGTTGAACCGTTCAACTCATCCTTTCCACTACTCCATTTTGTTGAGGAGTCCTTGAAGTAGAGAATTCCCTTCTTATTCCATGTTCTTCACAAAATTCGAAAAACTCATTCGAGGTAAATTCCCCACCTCTATCAGACCTAAGGCATTTGATTCTATGATCTGATTCATTTTCAACTAAGGCTTTGAATGCTTTGAAATTTTCGAAAGCTTGATCTTTATGCTTCATAAGAACCAACACATCCTGGAAAAGTCGTTAATGAACAAAATAAAGTATTCTTCTCCTCGAGGTGACCTTTTCCTAGATGGTCCACATACATCAGTATGGACAAGTTCAAGTGGCCTGCTAGCTGATCCTTCCTTCTCTGGGAAATTAGTTCTAGTTTTCTTACCAAACTGACATGATTTGCATATTGTATTTTTTGGAATTGTGATGTCCGGGAGATCACAAACCTCCTGATATTTACATGCTTTCCTTATATGAGAGAAGCTTAGATGCCCCAATCTTCTATGCCATAGACAGTGTTCATCATTCTTGCTAAGATCGCATTGCTGTTGTCCTCCCTTGAGTATGTATAAATTTTTTGGAGTTCTTATGCCTTTGATCACTGTTTCTCCTGTATCAAGCTCACGAACAATAAATCCATTTGATCGAAATATTACCTCATTTCCTTGATCACACATTTGACTTACACTTAGAAGATTATGCTTTAAGCCATCAACATACATAACATTCCTAGCTTTGACCTTTTTTTTCAAAAGAACTGAACCTTTACCTTTTATGAATGCAGGGGTATCATTTCCAAATGAGACCTTCTTTTCCTTTTCTAAGGTGCTATATGATTGAAGCTTTTATTTATCACCTATCATATGTTTCGAGCATCGACTGTCGATGTACCACTGATTTTCCTGTCCTTCCGCATATAAGGCTATACCACATCTTTCTGGTTGCAGTTCTTTCTTCCTCCATGTTTTTGGGCTCAATGAAGCTTACTCCTTTTGAGTTGTTTGTCGAAACCTACTCTTGCATTCAGAATCTTCATGACCAAAGTTGTTACAAATAGAAAATTCTATTTCATTTTCAAGAGCAAAAAAGTTGTTGTAGGTTCTTTTCATGATTCCAGTCACACTCCTTTGCTTTTGTGCTTCTCTGCTCATGATGGTCTTGTAGGCCACGCATTGAGCTGCTTTATGTCTAAAGTTATGACAAGAGAAACATTGGCCATTGAAGAAATTCCTGCGATCATCAAACCTTCCATTGTAATAGCCGTTCATCCTTGAAGTAGGTTGCCCCCGATTTACTTGGTGATTTCTGTTCATTCTTGATGTAAATTGTCCCTGATTTACCTGGTGATCTCTATTGGGCCTTTGTTGTCGATTGTCAACCTGTTCGCTTCTCCTTGCAGCCTCAAGATAACTTTTGGAGGTAGATGGCTTCTGTGCTTGAGATGTTTCTTTGGTGTACCCAAGACCTGTCATGATTAGAGGAGAACACTGCACTTTGATAATCTCATCTAAATTTTCAGATCCTTTAGCATTGTGTTTCTCCATTTCAACAAGTTGGGATGTCAGAGTATCTATAATCATATTTTTCTCTTCTAAGCAAATTTTGAGTCTAGAAATTTCTTCATAAAGACTTTCTTCATCTATAGCATCCAAGAAATCATCATCTTCAAAATCCATCAAAAGTCTATAATCATTACCTAGTTCATCTTCATCGCTATTTGAAAGTACATCACTGTATTCATGTGTATAATAGCTCTTCTTACTTACATTTTGTTTTCTGTTCCATCTAACTGGTTCCTTACCTTTGTCAATCTTATCTTTATGAGGACATTTTGCAGCATAGTGACCAACTCTTCCACAAGCAAAACATTTGAACAGAACCCCGTTGAAGGTTCTTGACAAAATTTGATTCTTCCTCTTCTTCCGACATATGTCCTGAGTCATTGTAATCTCCTTTTCCTGAGGCTTTGAATGCGGCTTCTCTCTTGTCTGATGGTCCCCCTTTTCTCATTTCGTAAGCAATTAGGATTCCGTGTAGCTGTGACATGGTAAGGCTCTGTAGATTCTGTTTTTCTTCTATGGCAGAAAATTTGATTCAAACTTAGAAGACAAATATCTTAGAACTTTTTCAACCAAAACAACTTCTTTTATTTCTTCACCCAAATTTTTCATACAATTGGAAATCTCATCTATACCTAGGAAATAGTTAGCCATAGTTTCATCATTGTACATTCTGAGATTTTCATATTAAATTCTGAGAGTTTGTAGTTTTGCTCGTTTTACCTATTCATCTCCTTCATAGCTCAGAACGATCTTGTCCCATATTTCTTTTGCAGTTTTGAGCTGCATAACCTTGACGAATTCTGATTGAGATAGGCTCCCTAATAGAGTATTGACAACCTTTGCATTTGTTTCATACTACTTCTTACCAGCCGTGTCTGTAAGAGTTGCTGATGGAAAAGTTTATCCTGTTTCCACAATATCCCAAACTTCTGTACCAAGAGATTGAAGATAGGAAATGATTCTTACCTTCCAATAGACGAAGTTGCTTCCATCAAAAATCGGTGGCCTGATTGATGCTTCTCTTTCGTAGTTGCTCATGATGATAGATCTTCCTGCAAGCGATCAAGCTTCTTCTAAAGGACCCGCTCTGATACCAATTGTTGGAAATAATACTAAAAGGGGGGGTGAATCAGTATTATCAGGTCAATTATTTTTCATTTCACAATCAGATTTGTATACGCTACTTCAATTAGAAAATACCGTGTATATATGCAACTTAAGATAAGGAAACAAGCGTATATGAGTAGATTTGTAATTTATATTATTCTTCAGATGTTGATCATTAATCTGTGCATCAAAACATATGAATAGTAACCAGGAACAGTAAAACAGAACAGGAAATCACACATAAGAACACCAGATATAAGGTGGAAACCCAATGTGGGTGAAAACCACCTGCTGCAATGCATCTCTATCTTCTTTCAATTAGAAACTTCCTTTTACAATGTTTCTGTACTGGTGCAGACTTATACCAGTACGTAGGCTTCAACCTGCAGAAGGCTACAACCTTCTCTCGTTCTCCAGCTTCTCCTAGAAGGGAGCTACAACCCCCTTAGCTCTTGTACTAGCTGAAGTACTAGTACGTAGGTGTTGACCTACAAAAGGCTACAACCTTTTCTTTTGTTCCAGGGATCACGTTTCATAAATTTTCAGACTGGATCCATGAATATCAATCAAACACCAAGTAGATCTACAACAACCAATCTCCTTTGTAAAAATACTGAATCAACCAATAACTTCTCAGAATGTTGTAACCAGAAAATAGTACCAGTAACCAGACACCAATTCTGAACCCAGAATACTGTAGCAATAAACGGAGGCAGCTAAAACATATTTCAAGAGATGTACGCTACTTCACCAATAAAAACCTTACGTACATACGCAACTATACCAAATCCAACCAGTGTATACGCAGTCTTCACTTGCTTAACCTGCGTGTATACACGCCTCCGCTATGTCGAACCTACATACAAATCTATAAAAGATAATTTATCATTTTACTTAATCAAACATCATTTATACCTAGATTATCAGATTTATAGATCTAATCATGCGCCAAATATAATAGATCAAAATCAGACAATGATACTACTATTCAAGCCTTGAGATATCGACCCATCAATAGATTTTAACCATCATGTAATGCTCAGGTTCCTCCTTGATTCAGATCTAGCTGTAACTCACCAACCAATCACCAGTATTCTAGATCTTTCTCCTCTCAAGATATTCAACACATAAGTCAATACTCTTGCCAAGTGATCTCCTTCCCTTTTTATAGTCTTAGGCCTTACTCAAACCATGGTCCAAAACCATTGAGAACTAATACTAGGGACCCAATTCTTGGGTTACACACTTTAAATGCAATACCAAGGACCAAAACCATAGGTTCAAATATGTCGGACTAAATACCATGGACCAACCATAATATTTCCCACATGTACGCACTTTCCTTTGCATGAAAGCGCGTGCATACGTATACGCGCCTTATGATCGGTACACCCACATGTATATGCGACTTTGTTACGAGGAACCTGCGTATACCTCATTTTCTTTCATTTTGAGAGCCTTAACTGTGATCTTCCATTTGAGTGAGTTTCCATCAAGGACAGCACTTATGTCATAGAGCCAAACCTGTTCCAAACCTGTGTCATAATGCCAACATTAACTTGTTACCGCTAACATCAATTTTTATCAACTGCGAAGCTTGCCCAATTTCTGCTGGCAAGTTTCCAGAGAACCCATTTCTCTGCAGATATAGCTCAGACAAATTCTTCGCATTCCCAATTGCTGGAGCGATCTCCCCTTCAAAAGAGTTGAAGCTGAGATCTAGGATCGAAACATGTGGGAACTCCGAAATTCCCCTGGGAATTCTCCCTTTCAGTTTATTATTATTCACATGAAAATGCAACATACTCTTACAGTTCCCATATGATTTAGGGATTTTTCCTGTAAATTCATTATCAAGAACAATAATATACTGAAGCTTGCCTCCACTGCACAAATTTGAGGGAAGCGGGCCACTGAGCATGGTCCAATATTATATGCAAGAAATTGGTAAAGAACTTCACTACAATCTGTTCAATCTTCGCCAACTCTGCACTTTGAACCTTGACGACTATGGGCCTAGACTATGCACTACTCTCTGCAAAATTTCATGTTTTCTGCCTTCACACTGATTTGGTTGTCACATTATTTGGTATGCATTCAGGTTGGTGTTCATCGAACCTGACAGAGAAGGCTCCCAGATCTGGACATTTGGTATGCATGCACCCCAGATCCAAAATAAGGCATATCCAGAATAATATGCATGCAGGTTCGCGTTCATGGCATGAGAGATACGTGGCTGTGTGGAGGTTTGCTTATAAAACAGGTGTATTAGTGACCGTTTCATGTCGTTGTTTCACTGGACTAGTGATATTTCTTATCAATCAGAGCTCTAATATGGCCATACTTATATTAATTCATGAAAGCTCTCGTGGGTAATAATTCAAGGTGTATTATGCAGCCGCCTGGTATTTTCCCTTGATATAATGTTGCTTAGATATAACATGGCTTAGACTATGTGTAATCCGATACTCATCACTAGTCATTGTAGTTTATTAGAGTGTATTACGAGCCTTAATACTAACCATATCGAAATCACCTAAGTGGCTTAATTTACATGAATTGCTATACTTTTAGTTCATTCTTGAGCTGGACAACAGGTGCACGGTGTAAGTCAATGGCAGCTTAAAGAGAAATGTTAGGAATCAACGTCGTGCTTTCTTGGTGTACATGACTAAGCCAAACTAAGTACTAGAATAATACACGTGGGTCCGAGTAGGTATGCTCCATCTAGGTTCTATCAACAGTCACTCCCGACAATAACAAGTCTTTTGTGGCAGGCATTAACAAGTCTTTCGTGGCAGGGACTTGCTGCCTCTGCAACCAATCTTGTTTTGTTATTGATTGCGAGGGTGTGAGACGTATAGAAGGCTGCTTCACTTCTTATTTAGTCATGATGGTTTTCACTGGCTTCTACTGCAGATAATCATAAGGCATATACAATAGATGGTACTATTATTTAATGTCTTATCACTAATATATTTATTTGTTATATGGTTGTGTTCTGCACTACCTGTATCCATATATTTATTTGTTATATGGTTGTGTGTCTGTGTTGTCCGTAGTCATAAAATTTGAGGAAGAGTATGCCTAATGACCTAGTTTTCATGATCTGTGAACCAACTACTTCTGTATACAAATAAATTTAACAGCCTGTCTTATCAAAGACGTGGAAATAATGCCCTCCACATGTCTTTTCAACTTTCAACAAAATTCCTTTGCTCCTTAGGATCTCGTGATATGTCTGCATTTTCCTTTATTGTGTTCATGATATTTCAGAGATATATGCTATCTCTAAGGTCATGTCATTTGTATATGAGTTTTAAAACATTGATAAAGCATCATTGTTAATTACTTTGTATATGAGTTTTGAAATGTTGATAAAGTGTTATTGTCAATTACATTGTTATAACTGCTTGGCTATATGCCTGATTTAATGATAGATGACAACTACAACATAGCTTTAAGTATAAAATTATAATTCTATTATATTAATGGAGTTTTTGGATTATTTACCTGTAGAATTAATTTGGAGTATTGAAATTAAAAAACATTTAAATTATGAAAAATTATTTGAAAATAAGATTTTTAAAAAATATATTATTTATTTAAAAAACTTAATTATTGATAAAAAATTTAATTATATTCTTTTATTTTGAAAAATATATTACTTTAAATATACAATTTAAAAATAAACAAATTAATTTAATTTTACATTTTAAAAACATAATCCCATTCAACCATACTCAGATGAGTATGTACTAATATTATAAAATAAAACATTTTACTTTAAAAATAAAATTAAAATATTTAAAAAATAAAAATAAAAAAGTTAAAATTTTACTTTTTATAAACATAATCACTTAAATTTTTTAATAGTTATATATATTTTCAACCATATTTATGTATACATGTATTACTGATATTAAAATAAGAGGTTGTATACTTATTTTAGATTTTAGGTTTTCTTTTTGAATTTGGTTATACAATTGTGGGGAGATTGAGATTGTGATCTTTGGTTATATTAACAATTTATTATACAATTAGGTGAGATTCTTAAATAAAATTTATTTCAAACAACTTAAATAAGATTTATTTTAGATTTTAGATTTTCTTTTTGAATTTGGTTATACAATTGTGGGGAGATTGAGATTGTGATTTTTGGTTATATTAACAATTTATTATACAATTAGGTGAGATTCTTGAATAAAATTTATTTCAAACAACTTAAATAAGATTTATTTCAACCAATTTAAATAATAAAAAAGATTAAGCAAGAGTAATCATTTTGAGGAACTCTAATTTAATTAAACAATCTTTAATCATGTAAATGTGTCACTACCTATAAGGAATAACTATATAGCTTAATAATAAATAAATATTTTTCCTCAATTTAATAAGATGTTTGTTAGAATTTATTATTTTACTTGATTAGTAAGAAATTTAATTTGATTTAATGAGATTTTTGTCGAACTCTTTAAATTAACTTTGAACAAAAAAATTATCACTACAATAAGACATTATTATTGTAGCACATTGGGATTAAATTCTCCATTACCACAATGCAGAACTACAATTAACAAAATACCTCAATTTACTAATCGGTATTAAACCTTGAAACTAACCTGAATTCAATATTTTTACTTTAATTTATCTATATTTAAACTAAATTGCAGATACTAGCTACTATGTAGCACTTGTTAACTATAGTAATATTACTTACTATTGTTATTAATAAAATTACTTTAACAATATTTCAACATAATAATATTTATTATTAATCCACATTTTCATCTTTAATAATATTAAATAACATAATATTATTAACATAACTCTAATGGTAACACAATTATTTTTATTATAATAATAATTTCATTACATATTAATAATAACTTTGTAATATTTAATAATAATATTAAAATATTAATTATAATTTTTCCCATTTTATTAAAATATAAAATCACCATAAATTGATAATATTAATATATTAAAAATATATTGTAATTCAAAAATAACATTATTCAATAAATAATGATAGGGTATTATGTTAAGGCACTCTATGGTTTAAAGGTCACTAGTTCAAAACTCTATGGAAAAAAAATCGAGCCATGCTAAAGGTTGGTGTGGCCCAGAGCGAATGTGATCACTGAGTGATTTTGATGACTTAGATGCCCTTGGGTTGTGGCTACTCAAGACAGAGTTTAGGCATGTCAATCAACTTAAGACTCACATTACATAGCAAACAGACAAAAGTTAACATCTTGTATCACTACACTGACAATTATAGAATAATATTATAATCCTAATATTATCATTGATATTATTAATATTAATTTAATAATACTTATTAAAATGTTAATTTAACTTTCTAACGAAATGATATTAATAATTATAATATATAATAACTATAATTATAATTTATTATATAATCTCTTTGATCGGATAAAAGTTAGTTTCTAGGCCATAAATGTGCATCCTATGTCATTGAAAATTTGTAAATGAGAAGGAAGTAAAGGTTCATGGTGAAAAATAAATATGAAAAATCACCGAGGTATCATTAACGTCAATCACATGTATTAAGTAGGATCACAAGAATGATGAATAAAGGGATTTTAACAAGGATAGAGTCTAAAACAAGAAGCACAATCAACTAAATCACATTATACACCACCTATTCTAAGGAATAATGGTGCCATCTATAATAATAATGATAGAAAACTCATAATATCGCTCACCACAGTTATAGGAAACAAAGAGACAAGAACCCTAAAATTCAAGGGAATCATTTAAGGTAAATATATCACAAGATGTACACACTACTTCATGGATATTAATCTCACAAGAACATTAATTTTCTTTTTGTACATTGTAAGGGATCACATGGTTACAACTAATGGTCATAAAATCAAAATCTTATGATGATGCTGTAAAGTTTCTATATAGATACAAAATATAGAACAACAATTTGGATCTGTTAGTGGAATGGACTTGGTGATAGGAGCATAATGGTTGATGAAATTGAGAAACTATGTCAACAACCTAAGGGAACAATTCAAATGGTAAGGGAAGCACTAAAAAGTATATGGATAAAAAATATTACATCACTTACAAAAAGAACACATCAATATTCAAAAATGATTTCAGAATCAAGATGCATGTCCATGATGGAAGAAAAATTCATCCAAGATTGCTTTGATGAGAAAGCATTCTTCAAAGGAAGGAAACATAATATAAATAATAATACTATGTAAAAGTTGAAATGGTTTTAATCAAATGCCATGGGTTGCCAAAACTATGGGCCTATAAACCACTAGCATTAAAACTAATTAATGACCATAAAATAATAAATTAAAATATAATAATAAAGAATGATAATAATGTCATGGCTAAAAAAGTCATGATTATTCATTAAAATGCATCTTAGGCCATATTTATAGATAGGGCCCTCAATGTATCTCATCTCGTCAATTTTGTTATTGTTAAATATATAAATTTATGCACATTATTTTACGAATGATTGTTTGCTACAAATATATGTCAAAAGTACTTTTCTCCATGAAGATATTCAACCCAACAACCACTGCGGTTTGTACAAAATGGTCACATACCCTTGATTTCTACGTTGAAGACATATTTATATTGCCTTAAACAAGCACCTTTCTATTGACAGTGTTGGAAATCCATCAACCAAGGGGGTTTCCCAATGAAAAGTCCTAATTAGACTCTGCACCGTTTGGTGTGGGAGCCCTTTCGGAACTAATGCCAAACTGCCATAAATTCTTATAGATTTTCCTTGGCTGCAAAGTTGAACACAATAGAGCAATGTATAGGAGCTTTTGGATTAGCAAGTGAGTATGCCTTGTGGACTATTCAACTACGGAATGTATCAAGGTTATTCTACAGAAATGGGAGAGAAAAATGAGCATTTTAAAGACAAATAATAGTACTAATCTAGAAAAGACACACAAGCATATACATATAAATGAATCGTTTGAAAACTAGTGAAATAGTTAACATAGAAGCAACAATTGTTAAAACAAATACGATACACTTTCAACAAGAGAAGTACCAAATCCACCAAAATAGTTCAATTTCCTTAGTACAGATGAAATAACATACATCACAAACATTCAAATAATAGTCTTACGATATTTATGACATACACATGAAGGTTTGCTGGCTCAACGAGATTCTGAATTAAGCAAAAGTTCCAAGATACATCAAGATAGTGAACACCACTAGCCCCAATAGTGGAGAATTAGAGCAATCACTTTCTCTTCCAAAAGAACTATCTTCCTCTCTGATGCCTCATATGAGGAGCCAAGGTGAAAATTCCTTTGCATGAGCTATGAGGGTGTATATATAACAAATGGAGTGAACATTCAGCTCCCTTGTGACTCTTAGACTTCCCTCATGATTATTTTACTTCTTTATGACCTTTCAACTCCCTCATGAATTTTCACATTTTGTACATGGCTCTTGGAATTTCACTTTACATTACATTTCATATACATTGAAATCACATAATCCACAAATGATGCGCTCAATGACGACATGAAACTTCAACAAGATATGACAAGACATTGATCACATGGACTGCATAATGACATGGAAATGTCAAGCCATTCTTGTTGCCACTATAATTGAGTCCTCTTGAGAGATGGTGCATGTTCTTCTTCTTCCTCCTTCATCTTCCTTGAAAGTAAGGAGTCTTTAATGTGGTCTTGATTTTTAATCGTCTATTGAACTCTGGTGTTCCTTCATATTCTTGTCTAATGATCATCTTATCTCTTTAGCTCCATAAGTGTCTTCTAGCATGATCTCCTTCTTCTTTTCCTCCACCATCATCCTATGATGATAAGATAGAGTACTTGCAACTGAAACCACTCATGACAAGCCGCCATCAGTTCGATAACTCCTATTCTAACATGTTTCATGAAATCACTTGTTAGGGCTGGAACTAGGTGACTAATTGAGTGATTGACTCAGGGATTACATAGTTCTAGAGGCCAAGGTCCAAGATTGAGGCTTGAGACTGCACAATGTGTAGTTTAGGATGGCAAGGGTCAAAGGATTGTGTAATTGAGGGGTTCAAGAGCTCAGGGTTGGGGCTTGAGGCTTGAAGTTTCCCAATGCACAATTTTGGAAGGACAAACTTAAGGAACTGCATAGTTGAGGGACTCAAGAGGTCAAGCTTGAGGATTGATCCTTGAATTTTCCCAACATGTAGTTCTGAGAGGCCAGGCTAGGTGACTACACAATTCAAGGGCTCAAGAGCTCAAGGTTGAGGTGTGGAGTTTCCCAATGCAAAATTTAGGTAGGAGAACAAGCTGGGAGATTGTGCAGTTGAGGGGTTTAAGGGATAAAGCTCGATGCTCAAGGCTTGAAGTTTCCCAATGCATAATTATGAAGGGATAAAAGTATCAAGGATTGTAAAGTTGCGCAACTCAAGGTGTCAGGCTAGAATCTTGAGGCTTGACACTGTGAAGTGCGTAGTTGTGGCTAACTGGAGGGAATAAATTTCACATTTCTGAAGCTCAAGGGTCAAGGTTTGGCACTGTGACTGTGTAGTGCATATTTCCAAGAGGCAAGATCCAGGGTTCAGGGTTGAGACTATATAGTGTGTAGTTCTGGGAGGTTGAGTGAAGTCAAGTTGCCTAGGAGTGAAATTTTCTGGATAAGGCTAAGTGTGGGATCAATGAAGCTCAGGTAAATAGAGACAAAACTTGATCATGATCATACACTCAAATAATGGACGACAAGAAATTGATCACTTAGAAAAAAAGAACAACTTGATGTCATCAATGTGAATGTGCTAAAATTTACTGTTACACTCGACAAATCCCTCTTGCGAACAAGAGCGATCTCCCTAGATCCTTGACAATAAATAGAAACAAGCAAGATAATTGAACTGACCCTTTCCCTAAGTTGAACTTGTTTGAATTATAAGAATTAAAGCTAATTGATGGGCCTCTTACCTATTTCACGAAATGCTTGATGAAGATCCCTTGTTGTGATTAGTTGTAGCTATTCAATGCTTGATAAGACCTGCAAACATCGACCATAAAAGGATAAAAAACATATGTGATATAATAATCCAAACAACTTAACCTAATGATCAAGGAGATTAGGAATTTAATTTTCCTTAATAAACATGATAAACAATTGCAAACCATTCATTATTCCAATAAGAAAAAACAATGGGAGAAAGTGTTCATTTGTATTAATCAAAGATTAAGAGGAGCCTTACAACCTTCGCCTTGATGCCATGAGGTCCCTCCCAAATGCCTTTAATCTCCTCCTTAGATGACAATCTTTCCAATTTCAAAGCAACAACATAAGTTTGTCTTCTCTAAGTTCTGACCTCCTCAATCCCTCTACCCTCTAGTCATTTTATAGGCCAAGAGGAAGAAGTTTCAGATCCAAAAGAGGAGGATGAGACTACTTCATTGAGGGATTAGGTTACCATGAGAAAAGGGATTAAGATGCATCATCTGAGGGTTATAGTTCGAATAGTCATCACTTGGAAGCTTTTAGTTAGGAAATATTTGACCAACTATGTTTCTAGAATGTGCTTTTTATTTTTACTTTCTTGAATTCACCTGCGTAGGTTTATAGTGGAAGACAGAGTGCAATTTTGTGTTGTTCTCAGAGTTAATTCTAGTGAATGTGCATGAAACTCTAAAAAATTTAGCGCAGGTGGAACTTAACAAGGTGTGACAACTATTTTCCCCAAATTTCTCATCTACTTCAAGATATTTTGGGTTGTTTGACTTCTGAGGGAGCTGGTTCAAACATGTTCACGAATGGTAAAAAGACCCATAAACTGATCAAGTGTCATGGCGACAAATTGGCATGTAACAGACCGCCCCAAAGTGCGAAGTCTGTGAAATAAGTTTAAAATATTGAAGAACTTTATCATTCCAAGGATCAGATCAGAGGCAATGGTAGGAAACCTGCAAGGAACATTCTAGGATTATAATGCAAATATGTATCAAAAATCATCTTTGAGGTAGGAATTCCCATACACAGAGTAAAGAGAACTCAATGAACAAGCATGGAAACCAAAATAATATAGATAGTAGACACATCATGGAAGCAACCATCTCTCTACATAATCATGAATATAAAATCTCCTCGCAACCTGGATTGATGAAATTAGATCTAGGGACTTGATCTCCATCTCTCGATCCACAGTACGAATCTAACCATGCGAGTGAATGTTTCAAAGTAAAAAATAACAATAACCACTTGATTATCGGTCAATGATGTGGAATATTAAAAAGTGCAAGAGAAACCACCAATAATGAAAATGGTTCTTAAGGTACTTCTAGTACAATCTATGAAGTGTGAATAGGTGATCTGAAGTCGAACACTTATAGAATCGTTTGATCGAAGGCCAATGATGATAACTCGTCATTGAAAGGGAGAAACCTGCCATTAAGGCATGCAGGCTTCAAGGTATTGAAGGTTTCTATATCAACTTGCTAGATAATGAGCTGAAGTTGATAAGAAGCGACCCCGCATACGAAAGCCTACGACACGAAACATAATTTCAAGTTTTGAAAATAGTTTGCAAGGAATGACTCAAGGATGGAAAACATGATTGAAGGCTAGAATTTTCACAGGGGTTTTGAAATGAGTTTGAACTTATCTTGAACACATAACGATATGAAAATTGACTTGGCAGCATTTGACTTAACAATAACACCAAAAACCATGAAGACTTTCAAATGAGGTTCGATTAATTGTAAGACAAATGGATTTCCCAACCCGGCCATGAGTGTGACAGAGTGCCGCGTTCAAGTGCAGCTTGCTACCTTTAAAAAATGATAATGTAAAATGGACACCTTTTCCCAATTTCCCCCCAACATTACTGGCAAGTACCTCTTTATTTTTTACAAGCATGAGGAGGATAACATATGCTTGGAATGTAAGCTCATCCTTTGGATGAGTCCATCAAATTATTTTTAAGAAACCTAAGAAGGAATGGTTTGGTCTCGTTATGCTTAACGGGACCTATAATGTTTAGTTTTTATGAGTCCGGTAAAGGAGTAACTCAATGTAATTTTCTTTTAAGAGTTTGAAAAAGACACAAAAAAGAAACTAATTCAATTCTTTTACTGTAAAATTTTAACCAACCCGAAGAAAGAAATCTCGATGTTTTTCAATTTTGGAGAGTCAGAAGAAAAACATAAGTAGACTCCATCATATTCTTTTTCGTAAGTTTTAGTCTCTCAAGCCTGAAAAAGGATAAAATAATACAAGAGAGAACTCTATTGACCATGTTCAGTCAATGTATACCTTTTTCGTAAATAGTCCTAACTCAGTCCATAAAAGGGGTAAACTTATATTGAGTGGACAGTTGTTCATTTACTTTTACGAGTTTGAACAAGCAAGTACTCGACAATCTTTTCATTTTGAAAGAGTCTGAAAAGGGCTTAAAAGAAGAATCCATGATTTTCGCTTTTCGTTATTTTTTAAGAGCATGAAAAGTGATAAAAGTCTGCTAAATAGTCAAAATGATTCATCCTCACTCCATAACCTATCCTGCACATTTAAACTCAATAAATCGTCATAATTGCTCAAAAATGTCATTTTCCCTCTTAAAAGGTTTTAAATATAAAAAATAATATTTTTTAGCTTCAAAAAATCCTATAAAAGTGGGAATGGTAAATTATTTTCACCATTTGCATTTTTACCATTTGAGAGCAGAGAGAGGAGTTTTTACCACCATACTTCTAGGACTGATTCCGAGCTAACCGAAGGATGAAATTGTGTGCCGCTTCTTCCAGGTAGAAGATATCTCCTTAACTTAGCTTTTCATCCATTTAAAATTTCATTTTAAGCTTTCATTTATTTTTTTGGGGTAAAGCTATGTATAAAAATGTTCCCTCGGCCTTGCGTTGTTTCTTTACAATTGGGCCCGCGCAGGCCAATAAAATTTTCCATACGGAAAATCACGGCCTGCCTGGTACTTTACTGGAAAAATTCGTGCAGCTGCGCCCTGTCCGTAAAACAGTGGCTGCACAGTTGCCAAGGGTTTATTTTTGAACAAGTTTTGGGCAAAAAAGCCATGAGATGGGTTTCCAAAATGGTTCTAATCTTTTTAAAATGGTCATTTCTAGTCATTTGATTGCTCAAAATGGAGTGGAGGGAAAGTGAGCATGAAGCCAATGATTTGGTGGCTTTGGCAGATCCGGCCACCATGCAGGCTCTCAGAAATTGTGGCCTCTTGGAATAATGGCTCATTTCTGGGATGAAGGCTCAAGTAGATCTAATGAAATGGCTGGTAAAAACCTGGAATGTCCATGAACAATGTTTTTTGATTGCCGATCATCGCGTTACCATTCACACCAATGATATCTATTTATTGACTGGGTTGTCTCATCGGGAAGCCAACATTTCATTATTCGGATAGAGGGCAAGAGGAGATAATACTGATCGGTATCTGTGGCACTTTTGCAAGAGTGCACCACCCAAGGATGGGAGAATTGATATTTAGACCATCAAGCTTTTTTCTCTGAGGATCATTACTTTCACTGTTTGCAAACTGTGTGGCAGCTCTTCCCTTCATTTAGACACACGGGCATAGATGCAGATGGTTGTGGAATGTTAGGAATCCACAATGTACAATTGGTGTGAGGTGGTGGTGGTGAACATGAACGGCCAGTTGACTAGGTGCAAGAATGGAAAACTGAAGAATTTTGGTTATGGTGCCATTCTTGTTGCTTTTTCCCTAGAGATGATTCCTATTCTCCGACCACAACATATTCTAGTAGATGAGGGGGGTCATAGGGATCCACGCATGATGAGGTGGGTTGCACTGATGGCATGCCATGGAGATGATGGACCAGTAGCGAGGTATACTGCAAAGTTTTTTGACTGGTTAGGCTGGCAGAATGTTTTGATTGAGGATTTTTTGTATGTCAGGATGGATTGCAGAGGTGATCCTGATATCCCACTTCCAACCGGAACTCAGTGGGGTGATCTAGGTAAGAATTTCGCATTTTGAAATATTTCCAAAATTTTAAATTTTTATGTGTTTTTTTATCTTCAAAGGATAATTATCCGAAATGAATGTGCAGATGTGGTCCCAACTCGACCAGTAGGGTTGAGACAATTTGATAGATGAAGCGAGAAACCTATAGCAACTGTGGAAGCTAAACTAGAGGCAGAGGATATCTTGGCAGAGCTGGAACACAACTTTGAGAGGTTGAATTCAAATATCACAGAGACTGGGCCAGATGACATTCCTCGTGCCTATCGGAGACATGTAGTTGGGGTTCTAGGGCCCCTTAGACATTTTTTGTGTCGAGTTGCTTGTGCTATCGTTTGTTATCATGAGGATCATCATGCTTAGTTGTTCTAGTTTCTAGGACAACATTTTGATTTTTGGTGTCAGTATATTTGGAAAATAAAAGGCCACAGGGCCTTATGTCCTCGGATGACATATTTTGTAGACACACACTTTTATACAAACTCTATTTTAATGAAAAACTACTACTTTTTCCTATTGTTTATCTTGATCAATGTATGAATGAATATTGTTTTTAATTTAAAAAAGTTGCAAATGTCTATTTAACACATGATTCGCTAATGCATATGTCAATGTGTTTAAATATCTCAGAATGTGTTGATATTCAATATAATCAAATTTCCTCTCCAAAAGACAGACTCGTAAAAATACTCTTAACATTGTTGGACTCCTTACTGTATAGACCCCATTTAAATGTAATACCACGAGTTGTGAATCTAACCTAACAATAAAACACTAGATACCAAATGCAATAGCATAAGCTAATAGTCTAATGACTACACTATATTCCACTATGTTGTTTGTTGTTTGACCGAGACATATTCCATGAATAGAGACTAGCTCATCACTGGGTGAATAGATAACCCAAGTTGTGGAAGATAAATTATGAGTACTATGACTAGCACCATCAGCAAAGCCAATGTAAGTCTAAGAGAATGTCGACATCTACAAATCAAGTGTGAAAACAAGATAAGCAGGAGAAGTAGTAGAAAATGTGAAAATCATTAACTATCACACATACCTAACAAAGGTAAATAATGTACAGATCTTCACCAAAAATTTATGCATAATATTTCTTTAGGTAAAGACCATTTTTGGGCTTTCCCAAAGGAATACCATCGTAATCAACCAACTAATAGGCTCCTTTGGCTAATACACATTTTATGATGTAAGGGCCATGCCACATGGGTTCGAACTTTCCTGCACCTAACTTGTCATGATATTGATCATAAACCAAGTCTAGGTCACCTTTTGAATATGAACGAGGATTAACCTTTTTATCAAACTGAGCTTCGACACATTTTTTGTGAGCCTCACTAGCCAGTGCGACATCACGACAGTTTTCATCTAAATGTGTTAAATGTACAAAACGTTCTTCGTCTACAGAGGTAGCAGGTAATATTTCGATAGCTGGTTTTAGGGATGGGATTTCACATTCAATGGGTAATACTACTTCCAAACCATAAACAAGTTGGAAAGGAGTAAAATCGGTTGATGTTTTTGCAGTAGTACGGTAAGCCCACAATGTTGAAAAGAGCATAGAATGCCAGTTTCCTTTATGAATACCAACAATATGTTTAACCATATTGGTTAAAACTTTATTGACAGCTTCGACCTGACAATTAGCTTGTGGTTAGTACGGAGTAGAGCTATCATGGCATAGACCGAGTTGTGCAGATAGTTCGACCATCATAAAGTTATGAAAATGACTACAATGGTATGTAACAATAACTTGTCGGATACCAAACTGAGAAATCACATGAATGAAAATGAAAAATGCCGCAGTTTCACCGCTGTCTCTATATGTAGGCATCGCCTTGGACCATTTTGTAAAGTAATCGACTGTAAGGATAATATACCCATATCCCCTAGCCGAGTGACGGTTATAGGTGATGAAGTCAATGCCCCATTTGGCAAAAGGACCAACAACTATGATAAGGTGAAGAGGAGCTGGAGTTGCTCGCATTTTGCGATCGTAGATTTGGCAATTATGGAATTTGTGAACTGTAGTAATGCAATATTTAAACATTGATGGAAAAAAATAACCAACACGTAATATATTTTGGGCAGTAGCATACCCAAACATATGACCACCACATGCTTCAGAGTGGAAATCATTTAATGCTTTTTCAGCTTCTTGGAGAGTTAAACAACATTGAAATATAGAATCAATGCCACGATGGTAAAGAGTGTCACCAATAATGTTGTATTGTTGGGATTGGTATCAGATTCAACGACGATCAGTTTTAGATAACTCGGGCCTAAAAGTTTGTGTTTGGAGATATATAATGATATCTCCATACCATGGATATGATGTACTAATAATAAAGAGAGATTTGTCAGCAAAATAATTTTCTGCTACAGTTTCTACATCAGTATGAGGAAATTCACACAATAGTTTGGCGAAAATCAAATATTTCTTTGATTTTGATTTTTTAAATTCCATATCGAACTCTTGTAATATGACTATCCACTTGGAGTATTTTCCCCCTAGCAATTTTTTAGTGAGAATATACATCATAGTGTTGCAATATGAAATGACATTTGTTTTTCAGAGAAGTATATAGTGACGGAGTCGTTGAACAACTTCTACAACTTCCAAGGCTAGATTCTCTACATGTGCGTATTTAATCTCGCTTTTAGTGAGACTTCTACTAAAATAGTAAATCACATGTTCACTGTTAGAATCATCCTCTTGGACTAACACCATGCCAATAGTGGCATCAGACGTAGCTAAGTACAGAAAGTAATCTCGATGATAATCGGGTGGATGTAGTAATGGCACTTTGGTCAGTGCATGTTTTAATGCATCAAATGATTTATCAGAAAGCTCATCCCAGAAAAATGGAATGACATTTTTCAACAGTCTAGTAAAACCCTAGGTTAGTTTCACATAATTGTGGATGAATCTACGCAAAAATTTTGCTTTCCCCTGAAAACTTTGGAGTTGAGTAAGGCTAGAAGGAGCATGAAAATTCATAATTGCCTCTACCTTAAGGGGATCAACATGAATGCCTTCTTTCGAAATGATGAAACCTAGAAGCCAACCTGATTTCACATAAAAAACACATTTTTGCGGATTCAAGCAAATATTGTAGTGCCTGCACCTAATGAAAATTGCTTTTAAGTGCAATGGGTGATCTTACCTTTTCATTGAATGAGCCAACAGATCATCTAAATAAGGTTTAATAATATGCTTGATATCGTGGAATGCATAAGACATTTCTCATTGAAAATTTGCGCCAACATTTTTCATACCAAATGGATTTGTGATAAGAAAAAGTTCCCCATGGGCATATAAATGCGGTTTTGTATTAATCGGCAGGGACTATGTTTATCTGATTGTAGCCAAAAAATCCATCCATTAATGAAAAATTTCATTCTTGGCACAGTCATCGAAAATTTGGTTGATATACGAAGTTGGATAATTGTCCTTAGGACAAGATTTATTAATATCTCGGTAATAAACACATACTTGAATAGTTCCTTGTTTTTTATTAACGAGCACAACATTTGATACCCAATCAGTCAAACGAACGGGGTAGATGAATCATGCTTTCAACAATTTTTCAACCTCTTCCTTGAGAGTGGTATATTTTCATGGATGTATAGGACGTAATCATCGTCTAATGGGCTTAGCATCCGGATAAGTTTTTATTTCATGTACAACTATGCTAGGGTTGATTCATGGAATTTCTTCATATGACCAGGCAAATATGTTGCGGAATTCCTGAAATAGGAATTTGTAAGTTTGAATCTCTTCTAAAGAACAAGAATCTCCTTTATTAATATTTTCAGTTATCCTAGGTTTCACTAAGATATCTATGGGTATCATTGCTGATACATTCCCTAAATTCTATTCAGAATTGGAAGAAAGGGTAGATATCAGACATCGAGGATCGCTAAGTGTATCAGATGAAAAAATAGATGAGAAATTATTCTCAATTTTATCGAAGGATGGCAAGAAGGTTGAAATATGATGAGTATCGTTCCATGGCATTTCATTCAAGGTCATAACTTTCATAATCCCTTCATCCGTTAAAAAATATTTGCTAAAAGGATCAGACATAGAGATTGGTCCCAAGCGTGAAAACTGATAATATTCATCAATAATTGTATTCATTCAATTGTCTTCAGATTTTGATGAGTTGGAAAAGGACTGAATTGCCTCATAGGCTAACTCAAAAGGGCTACGAGGCATCTCACTGCCATATAAGATCATTTCTGATTCTGAAGGTACTTTCCATGGATCTCCCGATTCGAAGGTACTTGACGTAATCATGTTAATATGGGCATCATTATGAGGGGAATTGGGTGGAGGGAATGTGAAAGTTCCCATAAAGATGAGTCTTTGAGAATACCAAAACCAACTTCTTCATAGGGAGTCATTGATTTTCCAACAAAAGGCACACTACTAGTGGAATTAGGGTCTGAGTTGTAGTAGGATAATTAGTCTACTTTCATAATTCTTCCTTTGTGAAGAAACGTGATCATCCTAAAATTTGACGAGACTACCGACGCCATGGCATAAGTCCAACTTCGACCAAGCAAAAGGTTATAGTCAAGTTGAGCATCAACAACCTCAACATCTATTGCAACCGTTTTTCCCTCTAATTTGATTGGAAAATAATTTAAAAGTCCATATGGATGAAAACCTCTTCCATCAAAGGCTTTCAAAGTCATGGGAGATTGATTGATTGTTGGAGAACACAAAGCTTTCCAAAAGGAAATGGACATAATAAATGTTGATTCTCCTTTGTCAATCACTATTTGAAAAACTTGTCATTTTTTGACATGAACTGGTATTTGAAAAGCTCCTATAGCTGATAATAATAACTTCCTTTGTGCTCGAAAAGTCTGCAGCACTTCAAGAGCCGACATTGCTGACGATGACATAGCCAAATATTCGACGATGTTATAGTTCTAATTAGCCCTAGCATGAGGATTAGAGGCTGAATTTTGAGGCATACCCTTAGGAGGAGGATGAATTATCATATCAGTGTTTGATTTTTCAATATGTAATAATTCAAAATAAGGAGGAGTAGATGTGGAAGTTTGACCAGCTGGACTGGAGTCATCTTCATCTTCAACATGACTCTTTGACATGTAATCTTTGGATCTCATTGCTACCATAACTTTGGAAGACATCATCATGATATCTATCGATGCGGATGAGGAGGATTGGTCATGAGAAACCATTTTACTATCTTGGGGAGGAAAAGGATCCTTCAAAACAGTGGGAGTGGGTGAAATTTTGACAAATTTGGAAACTTCGGCCTGATGTGGGCACTCCTTGGTGTAATGATCTTCATCACAAATTATGCAAGGATACCGAGGTTTCTTCTTTTTATCAGATGATTCATTCTTGTTTGATTTATCCTTAGAACGAGTGTCTTGTTTAGATTTTCCTTTTCCTTTTTTCTTATTTCCGGATTGCTTACCATTGCCAGTAGATGACACTACGACATTAATTTCCGAAGTAATTTCAGGAGAAGGATCTTATTTAGGTGAATCAAATAGAGCCAAAATTTGAGTTTTCTTAGAATTTTTCTTTTTGTTCTTAGATTTTTGGCTCATGGAACCAATCATGCCATCTACAGCATGTGATCCTATAAGGGCTGGATTAGTTTGACAAGGTCAGGGTAAATCTGGGATCTTTTCATACAAAGTACCAGATTGAGTATAAACAAGATCAAGGTATTGAGCACGAGTAATTACTTGATCTTCAGTTATAACACCTCCTTTGGCCACATCTTTAGTTATTACTAGTAAAAGATATTTTATGAACCATTTGGCCAAAATCTGGTATGGAATGTAAAATTTAACCAAGTGACATCTTTGTCTCCATTCATGAATGTGATTTGAGGGATGGGTTGACATTGACTACTTTAAAGAAGTTAAAAGTTTGGTTCCATTATCATATCGAATGGGCAACTGAAAATGGATCAAAAAAGTTGTAGCAAGGTCATTAAATGTGCTGAAGGAAGCGCACAACAATTCTACATACTGTTTGGTTACCGAATCGGTTAAGGTCCATTGAAAAAGTTGTAATCTAATGGAATCATCGATTAATGAGTTGGACGTGCATCAAAGATGATAAGTCATAACATGGTTGGATGGATCTTCACTCGAGTTACCTTCAAACTTAGGAATATCACTGGGCAACTTAGTAAGAATGGCTGGCCGAAATGGTAAATAAGGAAGTGGGTCATTAGTTAACCAAGAGAGGTCAGGTAAATCCAAAGTTGCAATGAAGGGAAACTGGTGTTAGGATCCTGAGATAGATACTGATAACCGTGAGGGACGAGTCCCGTACCGGGAGGAGGATACCCAAGATATCCTGGAATAACTTGGGTAGTTGGAATCTACATACCTCTTGGATATCCATGATGAACCATACCGTATTTTGGTTGTATATGTTGTTGAAACGTATGACCTGGGTATGGTTGATTCTGAAAAGGGAGACTCTGACCCATTTGACCTTAAATGAACTTTCCTTGAAAGGATTGATTTTGCAAAGGTTGACCTTGGAGAAATTGATCCTGAAAAGGTGGACCTTGAACAAAATGACTTTGGGGTAAACCTTGGACAGGTTTCCCTTGAAATGACACTTGCATATATGGTATGTTAGGTCATACAACATGTATTTGGGGAATTGACAGAATTATAGGAATATATTGAAAACCAGTTACCTAAGGTAAAGACTGAACAAGGGGTTTCACCGTTACTTGCGATAAGTGGGATATTTACTTGTGATACTCATGGAATTGGAGTTTGAGGTGAACCTGAACCTGGGTTTTAAATAGTCATTGGTATAGTAGACTGTACCAAGGTTTGAGGAGTACTCGGGACATGATGCTGAAGTGGTTGTTGGGTAGGTGTCGATGGATTAAACTAGATAGTTGGTTGGACTTGAAAAGGCATACGTTTAAAAGGTAATTGTTGTATAGGTTATCAAATAGCTTGAAAATGTTGATACATAGATACTTGAGAAGAAACTGGAATTTTCTGTTGATTTAATGAAGGGTTCCAGATTATATTCATTCTGGGGTAAGGCATTCCAACGGTGGGTTGAGGCATAACAGGCTGACCAAAACCAGTTTGATACATTTGAGCATAATTAATATAATTCTGGTAGGGGGTTCTCCCCTAGCTTTAGGATAAGCTCCACCCAAAGGTTTTCCTTCGGGTGGAAGATATGACGGTTGGCCCCCAGGTGGGTAATAACCACTTGTTGGGTTGGTTTGTGGGTTACCGACATTACCAGAAATAATATTAATAAATTGTTTAGATGTCAAACCTTCATTGGTAGGGTTAATTACACCAATTGACATGTTTGAAGATGAGTTCTAGGAAGAACATCCTGAATAAGATCCCACAAGAGAGTGATATCCAGGTGGTAGAAAACCACCATACCATGTTTACTTCAGAGAAGTAGAAAACATAGATGTGTCTGATGAGGTACTTCTAGAAGCCATCATAGACCAGTCAAAACCCGGTACGATAAAATAAGGTGTTGTGTATCGTGGAATCCCTCATCCTAAAAATTTCAAGGGTGTGAAATACAAAGGTTTAGGATGAAGAGACCTAAACAAAAGCTCTGAGGTATCTGTAGGTTCACTGGTAAAAACTATTTGTTCTTCCTCTTCGTCCGAAACAAATTCTTTAATGGAAATGAGACCAGGAGGGAGACTATCAATAATAATAATATGTTTCACATGCGGTGAATGTTGAGGATCTGGAATATATGCTGTAGTAGGTGTATGAGTCTCAGGATCATCAATATCATACTCGGGTTCGTCAATATCTGGTTCAGAAATGTGGTTTGTATCTAAAAAGTCTCCAGTATCTGATTCAGTTTGGATGAGTTCAGTATTTTGTAAATCATATCCTTCTGAGTGTGATGTTAATTTTTGAGTTTGATCAAATTGAGTTTCTGGCACTTCAAGGCCTAGAATAGTAGATGTTATCATTTGATTAACTTCAATTCATTTTACATCAGATTCTATAATAGTAGAAGTTTCAGTTTCTGCTGCAGTTTCGGATCATGGTGATTTAGATTTTTCAGCTTTTATCTTTTCTCACTAACTTGGTGTATACTCAGGGGGGTCCTCAAGTATTCTACGTGATTGTCTTGGTAATTCCACCACAATAAAAAAATTTCAATTGATCAATTACACAATATCTAAATTACACCTAAAGTCTCTAGAAAGTAAAAAAAAACAACACAGAAAGTAACATGTGCTAAAAATCTTTGAGTTCAAACCATACAAACTGACTCTTCACAGAGATCAATAATTACTAGTTGTTGATGAAATCCAACATTGTAGTGATCAAGGTGAAACATTTTATAGAAATGGGCATTTGGAACCAGTTACCCTGAAAACCTGCTTAATGAAATAGTCTAGTGCAAGCAACTCTGCTATAAACCATCTCGAGCAAAGATTACCCTCCAAAAAGTCCAAGTGAGTCTATTCAACGTCTGTTCTAGGTACAACAAGACCTTCCCTTTGTCGTCATCTTGGGTAGAGTGCTAGGATTATGGTCACTAAGTTTACCAAATACAACAATTTTACCTGGGGGGACAATCACAAATCTTACATACACACAAGGGCAGAGTAACAAGTGCAATCCCCTTGAAGACTACTCCACATGATCAATTCGAGGTTTACTTTCAAGTGACCCCAAGTACCTTTCAGTACAGTTGTAATACGTGCAAATCACTATATCTAGGCCGATGAAGTGGGTACGATCATTTCACCAGATTTGACACGATCTCGTGCTTAACTCATGTACAAGAAGAGCTTCCTAGAGAAAAAAAGAAATAATTGGATTTTCTCTCCCTAACTCACTATTCTATTGTTCATTTGTAGCTTTGGAAAGTTTACTTCCTTCCCTATTCCAAAGCCCTACCCTTAAGCTATTGTAGGTGACAAGAGGCCTAAAAAATGTAAAATTCTAGATGAATTTTAATTAACATTGTATTATTAAGTTGTTCTTTATTCAATAGGTGATGAAGGTGAAACTTATGATGTTATGACATGACTCGAAATATTAATGCACTAAAAAATGCAATAGCAACTTCCAAATTCGATGAAATCCTATTTAGAGAAAAGAAAGAGTTTCTTTGATTTTTTTGAAATGAAATGGAAAAAGTCACAACCTTTCTAATCTTTCTAAAGCAACCAATTTCACTTTAATGTAATGAAAATGTAGTCAACAACCAAATTCCAGATTTTCCTAAACATCAAATAAGCCAAAATACTCTTTATCTCTAATCACCCAAAACTTTCAAACTCATAGAAATCAATCAAGAGAGTTGGAGAAAACACATGTTTCCTTATGAATTCTTTGATTTAATGATAATAAGAGTGCAATTGTGAGGAATTCTCAAGATGAAAGTAACAATCTCCTTTATCAAGAAAAAATGACCACAATTCCTTCACAAAAGCACTAGGTCTCAAGAAACCCTAATTTGCAATTCAAAATGAGATTGACCATAAATAAGCAAAAACTAAGGCTTAAATGGTGTATTTGGCAGAACAAAATAAGAATATCATAAGCAAAAGGACAATCTATATTGTTTTGATCAATCAGCAAATCAACCAGGTAAAACCCTATATAATTTCTTCAAAAAGTTCTAATTCTCAAAAATCATTAACAAGGCACTCAATTGAGTTTAGAAAAGACATAACACAGTCCAAACAAAGATAATGACACTTCCAGAAAGACAAACTTAGGTTTGGATTGAAGTAAAAGATATATTTTCAAAAATTCTCAAGGCTTGCGTAGGTAAAAAGTGGAAAACGGAGCACATGCGCTCTGTTTCTAAGTAAAAAATGGTGCAGAACTGCAATTTGTTAGCAAACAAAAACAACACAGGGTAAAAAAACTTAAGAAAAAATAAAATTTCACAAAATCAACCACATAGATCTGAAAGGTCATTAATTTATAAAGACTCAGGTCTGGATAGATCAAAAGAATCAGAAAGCAAAACTAAGGAAAAACACAAGAACATAGATGTTCCCTAGTATGGTCACCAATTTGTTACACTAGACAAATCCCTCTTGCAGACAACAGCGATCTCCCTAGATCCTTGATGAAAACTAGAAACAAGTAAGACAATTGAACTAACCCTTTCCCTAAGTTGAACTTGTTTGAATTATAAGAATTAAAGCTAATGGATGAGCCTCTTACCTGATTCACGAAATGCTTGATGAATATCCCTTGTTGTGATTCGATGCATCTCTTCAATGCTTGATAAGACCTGCAAACATTGACCATGAAAGGATCAAAAGCACATGTGATATAATCCTCCAAACAACTTAACCTAATGATCAAGGAGATTAGGAATTGAATTTGCCTTAATAAACCTTATAAACAATTGTAAACCATTCATGATTCCAATAAGACAAATCAATGGGAGAAAGTGTTCATTTGCATTAATCAAAGATTAAGAGGAGCCTTACAACCTTCACCTTGATTCCGTGAGGTCCCTCCCAAATGCCTTCAATATCCTTCTTAGATGACAAGCTTTACAATTTCAAACCAGAAACATAAGTTTGTCTTCTCTGAGTTCTGACCTCCTCAATCCCTCTACCCTCTAGTCATTTTATAGGCCAAGAGGAAGAAGTTTTAGATCCAAAAGAGGAGGATGATACTCCTTCATTGAGGGATTAGGTTACCATGAGAAAAGGGATTAAGATGCATCATCTGAGAGTTATATTTAGAATACTCATCACTTGGAAGCTTTTAGTTGGGAAATATTTGACCAACTATGTTACTAGAATGTACTTTTTATTTTTACTTTCTTGAATTCACCTGCCCGGGTTTATAGTGGCAGACAGAGAGCAGCTCTGTGCTATTCTCAGAGTAATTCTAGCGAATGTGTGGGAAACTCTAGAAAAATTGGTGCAGATGGAACTTAACAAGGTGTGACAACTATTTTCCCTAAAATTCTCATCTACTTCAAGATATTTTGGGTTGTTTGGCTTCTGAGGGAGTTGGTTCAAACATGTTCATGCATGGTAAAAAGACCCATAAATTGATCAAGTGTCATGGTGACAAATTGACATGTAACACATACATGTCCAAGTGCAACACAAAAGGTACACTTTGTGATGAAAATGATGACACTTATTGTCAGGCGGAAAGAGTCAATTTTGCGGACAAAACCGACCTCCCTAGCAACCAAAGGTCGTCTAGTGACAAACAAAACAATCAAGCACTATCTTTCCCTAAATATGCATTTAAAATAAAAGCAACCAGGTGTTTAAGGCTTACCTTTAGTCCAACGCTTGTTTGCTATAGTCCAGCCTCTCTGATCCAGATGAGCTCCTTCTCCTTGAAGCCTGCATTCACTAACAAGCAAACGATTACATAGCACCTGAATAACTCATATAATAAAACATATTCATCATAAAGACCAAGGAGTTTATGAAACAAATTATATATAACAACTTGTTGAGAAAAATGAACTTTATTGTATTAATTGGAAACAAAAGAAACCATTAGAACCAGTGCCTTGGTGTTGTGCAGGTCCTTCCCAGGGTCCAGCAAGAGTTCTCCTTTACTTTGATCAGCTCACCCACTTCCAAATGAAGCTAGGAAAGGATTGGAATCTCTCCTCTCAAGCTCTATAAGGGAGTCCTAATTTCAGCAGCGTCTACCCTTAGGAATGTTCAGCTTTCAACCTCCCCTCTCTCTGGCCCAATGCCTGTATTTATAGTGCTTTGGAGGAAGTTAATCAGGTCCACCATGAATGGGATAAACCCCTCTTTCAATGGGATAGCTCCCCTCTTCATGGGATAAGCTCCTCTTTCATTGGGATGCATGAACCATCTGGAGGCACTCAATCCACGTCAAACCATCTTCTAGAATGCTCTAGAATCGACCACAAGTAACTTTTTTGAAGTGAAACTTGCGCCTTTTGACCTTTACAGGAGTACGCACCCACCCCTTTACAGACAGAGCGTATAAGTACGCAGGTTTTATGAACTGGAGGTGCGTACACGCAGGTAAGGCTAAGAGAAACTGCGTAACCAGAGTTATATTGACTTTTAAGGACTTTCTCTCTTTCTTGGAGTTTGACATGAGGAGTAGAGGTATAAGACTTGCCAAGGAGGACAGTATGACTATTGACGGGGCCATACTGACTGCAAATAGTCATGGTGACAAATTTTAGTGTAACAGATTGCCCCCTAAAGTGCGAAGCCTGTAGTAGATTAGGGTTTCATATCATCTAGGAAGGGTGAAGTACTTTATCATTTCAAGGATTATATTATGGAGAGCCCAGTCAGAACCTGCAAATATTCAACACAAAATACATGTATGAGATCATATCATCGCTGAGATAGGCATTCCCATACTCAGATCAAAAAACTTTAACAAACTAACTACTGCTCTGATACAGGAATGATTTCGCAGTACATCATAATCATAGACTCATGTAGACACAGTATGGACGCAGCCATCTGTTTATAATTAGTCTACTATATAATGAATACAAAACTCCTCGCAGCCTGGATGGCGGAATCTAGGGCCTTCATTTCTACTTCCCGAAATAGTACAATTCTATCCATGCGAATAATGAGTTGATGTCGAGCATGGTAGAAACCACTTGATTACCAGTCAATGATGTAAACTGTTAACAAGTGTGAGAGAGACCACCAGTGATGTCAATGGTTCTCAAAGTACCCAGTACAATCCATGAGATGTGAATGAATGTGCTGATGTCGAACATGTCACGGAATCCTTCGATCGAAAGTCAATGATGTAAACTGTTGTCGAAGGCGAGAAAGCTGCCATTGATGCATGCAGATTTCAAGGTACTGACGATTTCTAGATCATCTTTCTAGATAATGTGTTGATGTCGATAGAAAGCGATCCGTCGTAGGCAAGCCCACAACACGAAATCATAAATCAAGTTGAAGAAATGTAGTTGTAAGGACTGACTTAGGGATGGTCAAGATGGATGACAGGTATTTTGCAGATGAAAGGTTTATTTGCATTGACCTCTTGAACACATAACGACACAACAGATGGCTTGGTAACAATTGACCCAAAGTTAATACCCGGCTGAAGACTTTCAATGTGGTTTGATCAACTGTGAGTCAAAGGATTTCCCAACCCAGGTGAATGAAAAGTGTTGTGTTCAAGAGCGGTGATAAGGTTTCTCTGAGACAAAGGATAACAAATAGGCTCATTTTTCTCTCTTTTCCCCCACCATTTCTGGCAAGTACCTCTTTATTTTTTACAAGCTTGAGGAGGATAACATTTGCTTGATTATAAGCTCATCCTTCGGATGAGTCCAACTTAGTTTAGATTCGAACCCTAAGAAGGAGTGGTCCGTTCCTGTTTGTAATCGAACAGGTCCTTTACTGTGAAAGTTTAACGAGTCCAGTATAGGAGAAACTCGGTGTTTTTCAATTTTAGAGAGTCTGAAAAACTTAAGAAGACTCCAGGGTTGACCTTTTTCGTAAGTTTGTGTCTCCCAAGCCCGAAAAGGTATAAAATAACACTTGAGAGAACCAATTGATCTTTACGACCAAGGAGTACTTTCATGATTAGTGTCTTTGACCTGAAAAGTAAAAAGTGATCAAGGACACGTCGTTTTATTTCCAATATCGAGTTTGAAACGACAAAAATCTGGCAATCTTTTCATGTTTTTACGGTCAGAAAAGGGCTATAAGAGGACCGTCTTTTAATTCTGTTTTAACGAGTGTAAAAGAAACGCTCGGCAATCTTTTCATGTTTTAGGAGTCAGAAAAGGGCTTAAAGATGACTCTGATGTTTTTGTTTGTAAAAAATGACAATTTTCCCTGAAAATCCTTTAT
Source organism: Pinus tabuliformis (assembly GCA_031772625.1). Lineage (NCBI taxonomy): Eukaryota > Viridiplantae > Streptophyta > Pinopsida > Pinales > Pinaceae > Pinus > Pinus tabuliformis. The sequence continues at coordinate 443,700,386 of CM062804.1, read as the reverse complement.
CCTGCACAAAAACCAACACATTACTCATACCTGTTGATGATAGATAAAAATACTTTGAAAAATACCTTCTCATGGTGAAAAATAAACAAATTTACCATTTATTTACCCAAAAAGCCTATAAAAAGGGCTTTTACCAATTCATTTTTACCATTTTACTGTTGAGGAGAGAAAAAGGGCTTTTGGCAAGAAACTTCCCGTGGACATTGCGGAGAATCCGACCGTCGAAATCGAACGCCGTCTCTTTCAGGTATTCTACAACATCCTCCTCTTCATTTTCATCCGTTTGGAATTCATTTTTAGGCCCTAGTTTCATTTTTTGGAGGCTTTGGGGTTTCAAGATCCGCCTTTCGGGGTACGCAGGTGCTCCACTGGTGACCTGCGTACCCCGACATTTTCTCAGTTGGGAAAATGCCGGGCGTACGCACCTTGCCTTAAGGGAACCTGCGTACCCATGCTCTGTTCCTAAAGGCGGGGTGCGTACCCCGCAAAACGAGTTTTCAAACCCCAATTTCTTCAAAATGGACCAAATTTTTTTGATTTCATTGAATCTAACAGATGTTTTTTGGTGTGTAGATTGCCCACCATGCTTGATTGGCGCGAGAGAGAGCACGAAGATGTTGATTTGGCCGCCATTAATCATCAACCGTCAATTGATGCTTTGAAGGCATGTGGCCTTTATAAATACTGGGCCATACCTGGCATGAGGGCCCAAGTGAGATTTCTAGAGTGGTTGGTAGAAAGGTGGAACGTTCAGGACCAATGTTTTTATATTGTAGGGCACCATCTCGAGATAGAGCCCTCAGATATTTACTTTCTCACTGGTTTGCCCAAGAGAGGCGAACACTTGACTCTGTTCGGGACTAGGCCGGGTGGCCAGTCCATTGCTAGTCTCCGACTAGAGTGGTGTAACACTCAGAACCAGGAGAAGGGGATAGAGATCAAAACTATATCCTGACCTGAACTTATGGTGATTGCCTTTACAGTTACCAGACTTTGCGGGGCTGCCACTTTACACATTGCCACTGGGTCCCAGATGCGGATAGCAATTGATTGCTATCGAGGAACCATTTTTAACTGGTGTGATGCTGTGTTGGCCAATGTAAAAGGCCAACTGACTCGAGCCAAAAACGGACAGCTGAAGACTTTTGGTTATGGGCCTTTAGTTGTGAGTTTCGGCTTAGAGAGGGTTCCGATGCTGATCCCACAGCAGCTCACTGTTGGCGTTGGGCTTCCTCAAGAGCCCAAATTGATGCGATGGGTTGCGGTTATGGCCCGTCATCCTGATGAGGGAACGGAGGTTGTTCGATTTACTCCGGAGTACTTTTACTGGTTAGAGGACCAGGTCTTTTCGATACAGGATTTTCCTTATGCTGGAGTTGATTTTCGTGGAGATCCAGACATGATTCTTCCACCGGGAGAACAATGGGATGATACAGGTAACTCCATTTTCTACAAGTTTTTAAACTATCTATTTTTTTTGTTTTTATATCGTCTCAAAACTGACAGTGACAATTTTCAAAATGCAGATGTAGGCCCACGTCGACCGGCCAATCTCCGGCCCTTTGAGAGGAGACTACCAGTTGCAGTGGCACCAGCCCCACAGGACGAGGCCACAGAGACTTTAGCTGAGTTGGAACATGACCTAGAGCGTCTTACAGCAGACATACCAGAGACTACCATAGATGATATTCCTATCAGGCTTCAGCGCTTTGTAGTCGGGGTCCCAGGACCTTTTAGGAGGTTCTTGTGTAGGGTGGCTCGTGCAGTGGTGTCATATAGAGATCATCACCAGTGATTGGATGGTTGTTTTTGTAGACACATGTGACATTTTGGTTTTTTGTACTTATCATTTTTGCCGATCATAAGGTGTTTTTTCAACCTATGATCGAAGACGATGTATTTTTGACACACTCCTATCTATATATATTATTATTACCGACTTATCTTGTAAATCATGTTATGGAATGATTTTAAATTTACATGTATGTTTATTGCAAATGTCTATTCAACATTCGAGAAGCAATTGCATCTGCTAATGTATTTAAAGACCTTGGAATATGTTGATATTCAATGTAATCAAACTCACGTTCCAAGAGACGCACTCTCAAAAATAACCTTAATAACACTGGATTTCTAATGGCATAAACTCTATTAAGCTGTAATACAATGAGTTCAGAATCTAACCTCACTATCAAACTCCGAATCCCAAATGAAATAGATTCAGACAATAACTCAATCACTGCACTGTATTCTGCAATGTTGTTTGTTGTTTGACCGAGGCTCACCCCATGCATAGAAACTAACTCGTCAGAGGGCGAATAGATGACCCAAGCTGCGGAAGAGATATTCCGTGTACTACGACAAGCACCATCAGCAAAACCAATGTATGTTTGGAGAGGCATCGACATCTGCATCATCAAGAGTAAAACCAAGATAAGCCAAAATAACGACGAAAACACACTTTCTAAGCTAAGCACACTGTCTAAACTAACAAACACACCAGCTAGAAAGAAAAACCTAACCTAACTAAAATCTCCATACCCATCTTTTAAGCATAATACCTCTTTAGGTAAAGTCCATTTATGGGGTTACCCAAAGAGTCCTCGTCAAAGTCTACCAGCTCATAGGCCCCTTTGGCAAGCTTTCGCTTGACAATATAGGGCCCATGCCACATAGGAATGAATTTTCCAGCACCTAATTTATCATTAGCTTGATCATATAATAACACTAGGTCTCCTTCCGAAAAATTTTGAGGGGTCACATTTCGATCATACTGAGCTTTCATTCGTTTTGCGTGAGTCTCGATTGCCAATGCGGCATCGCGTCGATTCTCATCTAATTGAGCTAAGTATAATAAACGCTTCTCCTCTTCAGAAGTAGCTGGAAGTAACTCGATGGCCATTTGCAGTGACGGGATTTCGCATTCAATGGGTAGCACAGCTTCCAAACCATAAACTAGTTGGAAAGGAGTGAACCCTGTTGATGTTTTCACAGAGGTTCGGTACGCCCAAAGCGCTGAAAATAACATGTTGTGCCAATTCGACCGATGAATACCAATGATTCGTCAGATCATGATAACTAAAACTTTGTTTATGGACTCAACCATACCATTTGCTTGTGGATAATAAGGAGTTGAACTATCATGACGCAAACCAAGCTGGCCTGTAAGTTCTGTCATCATAATGTTTCGCAAATGGCGCCCATGGTCAGTGATTATCGCTTGTGGGACACCAAACCTAGCAATTATGTGATTGAATACGAAAATTACAGCTGTCTTGCCGTCTGCCTCGAATGTAGGCATCGCCTCGGCCCACTTAGTAAAATAATCAACCGCAAGGATGATATACGCATGCCCCCCGGCCGAGTGAGGGTTACATGTAATAAAATCGATACCCCATTTGGAAAAAGGACCAACGGCAATTATAGGGTGGAGAGGAGTAGGTGGAGCGCGCATCTTTCGATCAAACACTTGACAGTTGTGGCATTTTCGGACCGCAGTAATACAATCTTTAAACAAGGACGGCCAGAAGTAGCCAGCGCGCAACACCTTTTGGGTTGTGGCATACCTAGACATATGACCACCACACGCTCCAGAGTGACAGTCATTTAGAACCCTTTCTGCCTCTTCGTGAGTTAAGCAACGTCGAAAAATAGAGTCCGCCCCACGGCGATAAAGAGTATCTCCAATAATTTTGTATTGTTGGGACTGGAATCGAATTTTCCGACGTTCCGACTTTGAAGCTTCGGGCCGAAAGGATTGGGTCTGGAGATAGATGATGATATCCCCATACCACGGATCTAAAGTGCTGATTAGAAACAGAGATTCGTCCGCAATGGGCTCCTCTGCCACAGTTTCCGTGTCAGCACGCGGGAAGTCACACATTAACTCTGCAAAAACTAAAGATTTCTTAGACTTAGATTTCTCAAATTCCAAGTCGAACTCCTGCAGGATAACAATCCATTTGGAGTACTTGCCCCCTAGCAATTGTTTAGTCAAAATGTAAATCATAGGGTTGCAATCCGAAATGACTGTAGTTTTACGGAGTAAAATGTAGTGACGAAAACGTTGGATAGCTTGAACGGCTGCCAATGCCAATTTCTCCACATGTGAGTATTTTAGCTCAGTGGGATTTAACGTCCTGCTAAGGTAATATATCACATGTTCCATTCCAAATTCATCTTCCTGAACTAAGACCATTCCAATGGTGGAATGGGAGGCGGCGAGGTACAAAAAGTAGTCCTGGTTGTAGTTGGGAGGATGCAACAACGGCGCATGGGTCAACGCATGTTTGAGTGCATCAAAAGATTTCTGAGCTATCTCATCCCAAGAGAAGTGAGTGTTCTGTTTCAACAACCGGGTAAAACCCTTTGTAACCTCGGCGTAGTTAGGAATGAATCGTCGTAAAAAGTTTGCTTTCCCCTGCAAACTTTGGAGTTGGCGAAGACTCGAAGGAGGAGGGAATTTGATGATAGCTTCTACCTTCGAGGGATCGACGCGAATGCCGGCTTTCGAAACTACAAATCCTAGCAATCGTCCCACTTCTATACAAAAGACACATTTGTGTGGGTTCAACCGAATACGATAATGCCTATACCTCATGAAGATTGCTCGTAAATGGACAAGGTGATCAGCTCGATGTAATGAATGAGCAGGAAAATCATCGAGATATGGTTGCACAATGTGTTTGATGTCATGAAACGCATAAGACATCGCCCTTTGAAAAGTTGCTCCGGTGTTCTTAAGCCCAAAAGGTAATTTGCAATAAGCAAATATCCCCCATCGACAAATGAAAGCCATTTTTGGTTGATCGGCAGGTAGAATATTGATTTGATTGTAATCAGAAAAACCGTCCATAAAGGAAAATATTTCACTGCCGGCACAATCATCAATGATTTGATCGATATAGGGTGTTGGGTAGTTATCCTTTGGACAAGCTCGATTAATGTCCCTATAGTCGATGCATATTCTTATTGTTCCCTGTTTTTTGTTAACCGGAACAATATTCGATACCCAATCCGTTAACGGGATCGGATAAATGAAACCTGCTTTCAACAGCTTTTCAACTTCTGCTTTAATTGCAGCAGCTTTTCGTGGGTGAATCTGACGTAAACGTTGTCAGACGGGTTTAGCATCCGGGTAAGTCTTGATCTCATGAACAACAATTGTGGGATCAATTCCTGGCATTTCCTCGTAGGACCAGGCAAACACGTCGCGGAATTCTTGAAATAGGGCCTTGTATGTCTGAATTTCGTCATCTGTACACGAGGCACCTATATGAATGTTCTCAACAATTCCGGGCTTAACTGAAATGTCAATGGGAATAGTTCGAGAAATATTTCCCAAATTCAACTCTGAATCAGGATGTTTCATGGGATTCTGAGCTTCCTTGACATATTCAGCTGTAAAAACTGATGAGAAATCATTTTCAAAACGATCAACCTCAGGTAAAAATGAAGATCTATGATGGAGATCGCCCCATGGTAAGTCAGCTATACACATGACTTCACGAAGTTGTTCGTCAGATGACACAACTTTGGGAAACGGTATTAATTCCGAGGTTGACGTGAAAAGTGATTCCTCATGGACCACATTCATTTGGTCGACTTTGGTTGAACACGGGTCGGAAAAAGACTGCACGGCTTCATAGGCAATTTCATATGGACTCAACGGCATAGAATTACCAAATGAGTCTATTTCAGATTCAGAAGGAACGATCCAAGGATCGTCGTAATAAATAGTGTCTGATGTAATCATATGAATGGTTGCGAATGAAGACGACGCGTTGAGTGGAGGAAAAGGAAAAGTTCCCAGTAAACCGACATCTTTAACTAATCCTACACCAACATCCTTATATGGGATAGTCGTTTTACCGACATGCTGGATACTCTTTGAAGAGGTTGGGTCGGATGAAAAGTAAGCCAGCTGGTCTATTGTTATGATCTTGCCATTATGTGGAAACTTTATTACTTGGAAGACCGATGAAACGACCGTTGTCATAGCGTAAGTCCAGCTTCGACCCAAGAGAAGGTTGTAGTCTAGAGGGGCATCAACCACCTCCACATCTAGACTAACGGTTTTTCCTTCAACCCCTATAGGCAAATCCTGTAGAATGCCAAAAGGACGGAACCCACGGCCATCAAAGGCCTTAAGAATCGTTGAGGATTGATTTAGTGAAGGAGAACCAAGTGATCTCCAACACTGCATCGACATAATACACGTGGAAGCTCCCTCATCAATTACAGTCCGATGAATAGGCCTGTTTTTTACTATCACTGGGATCTGGAAAGCCATTTGATGAGGCAAACGCAGTGTACTATTTTCTAGATCAAAGATTATTAGGTTCGGGTCCTGAACATCAACAGCTCCTATAGCCGACAAAAGTAATTTGCGTTGTGCTGGGCATGATTGCAGCACTTCCAAAGCCAACATTGCTGAGGGTGAAACAGCTAAGTCCTCAACAATGTTGTAATTCTGGGCCGCTCTTGCATGTGGATTGAAAGCAGACCTTCGAAGTACACCCTTGGTGGGCGGTTTGATTACTAAATCTGGATTAGGTTTCTCGATCTGTAGTGGATCGGAACCGGGAGCTGAGGTTGATGGATTAGAATGAGAAGATTCTGCTTCTTTCGATCCATCAATAGGACTTTTACTACCATAATCTTGCGATCGAGTCACAATCCTTACATGAGACATCATCAATATGGGTTCTTCAGTGGCACTTGAGGAAGAACCTATCATTTTGCTATCTTTCGGAAATGGATCCTTCAAGACAGCAGGAATTTGGTAACCCTTGACGATCTTTGCAACCTCTGCTCGATGAGGGCAGTCTCTTGTAAAGTGTTCTTCTTCACAAATAAGACATGGATAATGAGGCTTGCGCTTTTCATCATTGGATTCCACCTTTTCAGTTTTCTCCTTTGGAGTTTTGTCTGCTTTATTCTTCTTCTTGCCTTTCTTCTTCCCACCAGATTTTGATTTAGCCGTAGATGACTCTACAGCGTGAATATCGGTGGAGAGTTCAGCAAAAGAATCTCCTGTCGGGGAGTCTGGTAAGGTTATAATAGGAGAAGAATTCTTTGAGGATTTCTTCTTGCTTTTAGTGTTCACCGTACCAATCATGCCATCAGCAACATGAGATCCCGAAGGAGCAGCAGCGATTTGATTTGACTTTGGAAGATCTGGGATCTTTTCGTGTAACGTACTTGACTGAGTGTAAACTAAGTCAAGGTACTGCGCTTGAGCAATCACTTGCTCCTCAGTAACTACTTCGGCCTTAGCTATGTCTTCAGTAATCTTCGGTAACAATGATTTAACAAACCATTCAGCTAAGATTTGGTCCGGGATAAAAACTTTCACTAACCGCCTTCGACGTCTCCATTCATGAATATGATTGGAAATATAAGTGGACGTCGATTGTTTTAATGAAGTTAGTAACTCCGTGCCATTATCATATATGACCGGCAACTGAAAATGAGTTAGGAACGAGGTAGCTAACTGGCTAAAATTATAAAAAGAGGCCCGTGGTAACTCAATGTACCACTTGGCTGCGAGACCAATGAGAGTGCGCTGGAAAAGACGTAAGCGGATCGAATCATCCGAGATGGAATTTGAGGCACACCAGAGGTGGTAAGTCATCACATGATTCGACGGGTCCTCTCCAGACTTACCCTCGAACTTGGGAATATCATTGGGAAACTTATTCGGCATTGGCGGCCAGAACAGAAGATAATTAATTGGATCGTTCGTTAGGTGCGACAAGTCTGGTAAATCCAAAGTTGCGATAAACGGAAGCTGTCGATTAGGATCCCTAAAACTCTAGGTCACTATACCAGCCCCAGGAGGAGGATATCCAGGATAACTAGGAATAGGAATCGCATTCGGGATATTATATCCTCCTGGAAAACCAGGATTAACCGGACCGTACTGGGGTTGCTGTGGTTGTTGATAAGTGTACCCAGGATACGGTTGATACTGGTAAACTGGTTGTTGAACAGCAGAACCGAATTGGTACTGTCCCTGGTACGGTTGATAAGTGAACTGTGGTTGACTTGTGACAACCGTACTTAAACTAGGTTGTCCTACAGGCATCTGAATCGTAGTTTGAATCGTGGATCCAGACGATGGTAAAGATGTCTGAGGAGTAGTTACCGGGACAGTAGAAACCGGAGCTGTCGATACTCCAGAAGTAAGTGTGGTAGATGGAACAGATGTTGCGGTAGTTGCAGCAGTCGTTTGAGATGGAGTACGAGGCGAAATAGGCCCAGACTGAGAAACTACCGAAGGTACAGAAGTTTGAATATTAGACTGGACTGGTTGCTGGGATGGACCAGAAACTAAAGGTTGTTCAGTTTGAGATGACAACTGTACACTTGGCTGCAACACCTGTTGAACTTGTAATGGATCCCACACTATGTTTATTCCGGGGTATTGACCCATAACAGGTTGAGAATATTGAGATCCATAACCGGGTTGAGGGTAGGACTGATAATTGAAAGGCACATTTCCTGTACCTTGAACATAAGATTGACCTTGGGGTGGTTGGAAACCTTGACTCGAGTACTGACCTTGGGTTAGATACCCTTGGGGCATGTACTGATACTGGGGTTGACCTTGAGCTATAAATTGATACTGGGGTTGACCTTGGGGTACATATTGAGTCTGGGGTTGACCTTGAGGAATGTAATGTACCGTAGGCACGTACTGTCCTTGAGGTTGCCCCCCAGATGCAAATTGTGTACCTTGAGGTTGCCCCCCAGGCGTTAATTGAGGCTGCCCCCCAGGTGGTAACTGGCCACCTTGAGGTTGAGAAATGGGAATAGAACCTGACATCATAAGAATGTCTTCTACACTCAACGGCTTTGCACCATTACTTCCAGTGAACATCCTTTGTTCAATGGGTTGAGGAGATGCTCCCAAAAAAGTACCAGACAAAGAGTGATACCCGGCAGGAACAGAAGGACCGCCGTACAAAAAAGATTCAGGCGATTGAGTAAACATGGACGACTGACCTGACATATTTACGGGAGTATAAATACCCCTAGGTGGATAAGAAACACGAGGTGGTGAAAAACTCGACACTGAGTTGTCCAAATAATTAGTTAAAGAAAGATACCAAGTAGTACTTCTAGGTGGACTGTAAAAAATGGATTCACGCTCCCTTAGATCAATAGTAGGTTGATTTTCAGGGATAGGGACGCCTATTTCTTCTTCCGGAGCAAGCTCTTCAATAGCTATCAAACCAGAAGGAAGATTTTCGGTGATGACTCTCTCTACCCTAGGTGAATTAGGAGCACTAGAAACTGGAGAGACTAACCCCGATGTTGGAGTAACAGGTTTAGATATCTCAGGTTCTTCGCCTATATCACTAGTAGATGAAAAACTACCAGAAAGCTCAGAAACCGAAACAGCTTCAGGATTATAACCTGTTTCTAGACTTTGGTAATCAGGATGAACAACCAATGAAGACTCTCCTTCTTCAGGTGACCCTACTTTACTGCCACTAGGGGTTACAAGGACTATCAAACCTTCGTAATGGCCCGGGACGTCTTCAGGAGGTTGGCCCCGAAGTCTACGGGACTTCCTCAACAAATCAGCCACGATTACAACCTTAGGAGACTGGCCCCGAAGTCTACGGGACTGTCTTGGTAATTCAGCCATAGCTAAAAACTTTTAACTACTGCACACGCAAACAAAATAAAATCTCAAAGCAAACCACCTAAAGTCTCTAAAGAACCAAACAAATTCGAATCACACGCCTAAAGAATCTAGGGCGTCAAACCAAACACAAACAGTAACCTTCCAAATCGAAAACACTAGTTGGTGATGAAATCCAACATCGCTGAATTCAGCACAGAAGTGGCGGGTGGAATAGTTACCCTGGCAAACTGCTTAATGAATAGACTGGACCAAGTTCCTCCACTTTAACCGTCTCGAGTGAAGTGAACCCCCCAGAAAATCCAAGTGAGTCTAGCCGACGTCTGCTCCAGGTGCAGTGGGATCTTCCCTCCACCGTCACCTTGGGTAGAATCCTAAAGATAATAGTCACTAAGGTTACCAACAACAACAAATATACCTGGGGGAATAGTCTACGACCCGATAGCACGCAAGGGCAGAGTAACAAGCTCAATCCCCTTGCCGGCTCCTTGACAATAATCCAAGGTTTACCGACAAGTGACCCCAGGCTCCTCGACAATGGTTAATACGAGGTTTATCGTTTGTAGTACGTGCGTATCTGGCGTCGTTCCCAATGAAGGAAGATTGATTCCCTCACTGGTTCGGACACGGTCTCGTGCTTCTCCTTTAAGAGGAGCTTTCCCAGAGTACAGATGAAACAATTGGATTTATCCTACCACAAGATAAGCTACTTGTTTGGTTTTACTGTCTTGGAGAGTTAATTACTCTCCTACTCCAAGACACTAGCCTGATCTATATTGGTGTTTCAGAGCCCTAGTAAATAAAAGGTTACTAAGTTGATTTTACTTTAAGCGTTAATTTTTATGGCTTTTCTTTAGGACAAAAGGTAGCGGAGATGAAACTGATGGTGTGTAGACTCGACTCAAATCCACTAAAAAGATGCACCTAGGATGAAACAAAACAATCTTTCCTTTTTCAATGAATTCCCTAGCTAAGAGAGTTGGAGAATGCAAAATTTATAAAGACAACTTTCTTGGCAATGAAAATCAAAGAAACAATCTCTTTATCTTTTCAAAAGCACACAACACATGACCACTAATTATTCACGAAAAATTCCTTTCTCTTTTCAAAGACTTCAAATGCTACTAAAACAAACTTTCCTCAAAAGAGATTTTGTATTTTTCCTATTTAACAAAGCATACAAGACTACTTAACAAAAACCAATCTTAAGATCTATGATAATCAAATCAATCTAAGATTTATGAAAACGAAAATCAATTTTAAGATCTATGCAAATTTAAGAGAAATTCACCTAAAAGCAAATCTAATGAGGTAAAAGCCTACAAAATATAATTCCAGGATGTTTTACTCAGTTACAATCCAACCAAGGACTAATTCATGCAGAATCATAAACTAGTCAAAAACAAAATAAAAAGTTTTTGTTCTTTTTCTTAAGAATGAAATTCACAGCTCAACCAACAAGCCTTCTCGAAATTCTGCAAAGAGACAACACAAGGGTAGGTTTCTCACAAAGGTGGATTTTTACGAAAGGTCCGACTTCTAAGAAGACTGAAAAGACCAGGGAGATCCAAGGTTTTTACAACTTCCAAAGCCAAAGTCACTACAAGACCAATGCAAAAATCAAACCTAGGGCTAGAATCTCTATGAACTTCACTAAAACCCTTGACGCTAATGAAACAAGCTCAGATGAAAACTTTTGACAGGTGAACAGTGGATCTGGGCAGCAAAAACAAGCTATAAACAAAATCTAAAAGATAAAAAGGAAAAAATTGAAATTTTCCAGGCTTTTGACAGGGTATGCAGGCAGCCTGTTTACACAGGTGCGGCCACACTCTGTGTACAAAGCAGCAGTGCGTACAGGTATGCACTGTGCTTAACGCAGAGGGTGCGTACTGCTCTCAAAATCAAGAAAAAGAAAAACTAACTTAACCCTAAGCTATTCCACCCAAATTCACAGTCAATCAGTCAAAAACTAGAAAGAAATCAAAGTTTCTCAAATCAAAGTATCAATCAAAAGAGAAGTCAATCAAATCCATGGATTCCCCAGTGGAGTCGCCATTTTGTCATGCGGAAAGAGTCAATTTTGCGGACAAAACCGACCTCCCTAGCAACCAAAGGTCGTCTAGTGACAAACAAAACAATCAAGCACTATCTTTCCCTAAATATGCATTTAAAATAAAAGCAACCAGGTGTTTAAGGCTTACCTTTAGTCCAACGCTTGTTTGTTGTAGTCCAGCCTCTCTGATCCAGATGAGCTCCTTCTCTTTGAAGCCTGCATTCACTAACAAGCAAACGATTACATAGCACCTGAATAACTCATATAATAAAACATATTCATCATAAAGACCAAGGAGTTTATGAAACAAATTATATATAACAACTTGTTGAGAAAAATGAACTTTATTGTATTAATTGGAAACAAAAGAAACCATTAGAACCAGTGCCTTGGTGTTGTGCAGGTCCTTCCCAGGGTCCAGCAAGAGTTCTCCTTTACTTTGATCAGCTCACCCACTTCCAAATGAAGCTAGGAAATGATTGGAATCTCTCCTCTCAAGCTCTATAAGGGGGTCCTAATTTTAGCAGCGTCTACCCTTAGGAATGTTCAGCTTTCAACCTCCCCTCTCTGGCCCAATGCCTGTATTTATAGTGCTTTGGAGGAAGTTAATCAGGTCCACCATGAATGGGATAAGCCCCTCTTTCAATGGGATAGCTCCCCTCTTCATGGGATAAGCTCCTCTTTCATTGGGATGCATGAACCATCTGGAGGCGCTCAATCCACGTCAAACCATCTTCTAGAATGCTCTAGAATCGACCACAAGTAACTTTTTTGAAGTGAAACTTGCGCCTTTTGACCTTTACAGGAGTACGCACCCACCCCTTTACAGACAGAGCATACAAGTACGCAGGTTTTATGAACTTGAGGTGCGTACACGCAGGTAAGGCTAAGAGAAACTGCGTAACCAGAGTTATATTGACTTTTAAGGACTTTCTCTCTTTCTTGGAGTTTGACATGAGGAGCAGAGGTATAAGACTTGCCAAGGAGGACAGTATGACTATTGATGGGGCCATACTGACTGCAAATAGTCATGGTGACAAATTTTAGTGTAACACTTATGCGATAGTGCATAAATATTTGGGAATGCATGTAAAACATGTCTACATGACTAGAAGGACTCATCAACACCAAATTTCCCTTTGAAACAAGCCAAAACTCTACTTTACATGATAAGTTACACTTCTCATGCCAAAATACAACATTTTCTATATGAAGATAAAAGTACGAGAGACACTTGCGATATGCAAGAAATGGTGAAAGTAACACATGTGATATGTGAATGATGGTTAAAAAGACACATTCCAGAGAAAATATAGCTTGAAAACAACACTGATTAAGGTGAAATAAAGTGAAAGCGACAGTAAAAACATGAAAGCAACACTCTCGAAAGTGAAGGCACACAAAAGCAACAGTTTGAAAAACTCATCGGAATAGAAGTACATTCGCAACCCAAAGTGAGAGTATCAATGAAAGTGTGGACTAACTGTTGACATAGGTTGAACATCACATAGGCACTGTCTTGATGGAATTGTGTTATGTCCATTCAAGCTTGCATAAAAGAGCAGGCTCATGAATGTTTTGTGGAATAAGCATGTGTGAGCATATGCCTTTGACACTTATCGATTGAACATAAAGTGACTACGGAATTAATGATCACAACATCCAAATTAGGCACCAAAATTCAAGTGTAAACAAAATTTTGGATGGTGTTTTTCATAGTGACAACACTTGGCAATACATTGGTAGAACTCCAACTTCTCTACCTTGGTCAAATCTTATATGCAGGGTCTAGTTTCTTAGGAAGTATTGATTCATTGTTCAGATTACTTTGGCTTCCCCACTTACCCCGTGTATAAACATATTCCCCTTAATCCTTTCTTGGTTGAACATAATAGTAAAGACAACTATATCACAATGTTTCGAATCAGGAGAAGGGTAATGTTATTCACAAGCTTAAGATATTCAAAGTATAGTTTTTCATCTCTGGTGTTGCTCCGCTGCTAGTAGGCCTCGACAGTACCCTGACGATGTCACTTTAGGAACACAAACATTGCTCCACTACTAGTGAGCCAAGACAGTACCCCGACAGGGTTGCTTATTTCACCTCCCTGCGTAGGAAGCCTTTCTCTTCTTTCACCCTTTGTTTATTTTATAGAGGACTGTGCATTGAAACTTATTCATTTCATGGGCAGAAGAGGGACCCCGACTTATTTAGAGTAGAAGAGGTTGTTCCTTTAGAGAAGCATATATAAAACCTATGGTATTGGTTTTCTCGTTTATATTTTCCCCTTGTCCTTCTCTACTTGATCAGATTAGTGTGGAAAACACCAAAACATAAAGAACCAAGCATAGAAACGAGGTTCCTAGAAAAGATATGGGTGTCATGGTTTCACACAAAGATCTTCTTACATGAGGATCGTATTTTCCATAAAAACATCATCCAAAAAAAAATTATGGAACCAAGATGAAGAATAAGGACTAAAGGTTAGCCAAATGTTGTAATGTCACAAGACCCATTTTTTATTTAGCCACATTTTCTTTTGAGTCGAAGGGAACATCCTTCATGCGAAGTGTTATTAAACAAAACATGGAAAAGTAAAAAAAATTAAAAGGACAAAGTAAATGAAGACTAAATGAAAATATGATGCAAGAAAAAAGTAAGAAAACAAAAGTAAAAGTACAGAAAACGAGTACAGGATAAATGTACAAGGGAGACTGGTATGCAGCTAGAACTACTCCTAACATAAGAAACTAGAAGGTCAGGGTAAAGTGTACTAAAATTTCCAATGTAACCACCATAACTTCTCCCAACCTGCATACATAAAGAGACAAGTGATTAAAACAGATATAAAATAATTTGCAATATAAAATATAGGTGCTTCAATAACTTGCACAACAAACTAAATGTCTTTCTTGTTAGTAGAAAGATATGTCATAGAAACTACTTCTAATCAGCTCGTCCTCTTATCTTTTCGGAGAAAACTATAATTAAATAAACCTTGGAAGCTTCTTATGAATGTATCTTCATCTTTACTATCCTCCTTAGCAAGCATGAGAAAATATCAAAACTTGTTATTTATGATGGAGCTTGCTAGGTATGATTTTTCCAACCACTCAGTGATTGCATCATCAAATTCAAAATAGTCCTCTTGAGAACCCTGAAATCTTTGAAACGATGAATTTTGAATTAAAAGAGTGGGATCAGGATGAGAATATTGTGAGGAAAAATGAATCTAGTCGTATTCATAAGGCTTGTCAAGATAGTGAGGGCCTGATATAACCATCAGTGAAGGCTAAAGTGCCTCAGCTGCTTGACAAGTATTCGAATAGTGAGATAAACGACACATATTAATTAATGTGAAACAACTGTCATCTGATATGCTAATGGGATATGATAAATCGAATGATAGTTAATATTATGATTAGATGGATAGTTTGTAGCATGAGATTATCGGTTGATAGACAAAAAAGGTAAATCAGTTTGAACATATTTACAAATTCCTTGAAAAAATGAATCATCTTCCTCGCATGATAAATATAACAAACCATTTCCTTATAACTGGTAACACATTGTACTAGAATTGTAATCATTTAAAGAAGTGAAAAGAAATATCAATATAGAAAACACATGAAACCGGTCAAGATACAAGGAGTGAAGAAGAACTTGATTCGCGAGATAAATCATGCATTCATTAGTACTCAAGAGGATTTCAGGTGTGATGAAAAAAAGGATCAACAATATAACATTTACAAGAAAGACCAAGAGCTGACTATCCTAAAATGCATCTGATAGACATGATTCCTTCGCCCAAAGATAGTCTTTGAAAGGTAAACTTTGTAGTTCCATGCTTCTATGAGAGATACACACCCCAAACTCGAGTTAAGTACAAGAGCCTTGCATGGAGAAGAATAAACTAAAATAGAATCTTGAATCTGATCAGAAATCTAATCTTGAAATTTTAAAATACTATATCTGAAATACCACACATCTTTCAAGAAGGAATTCACATCTAGTGAACCCATGTGAAGAAAATAATTTTGCGAGGAAAAGTAGATCTGACTTAGTTCGGGGGACTTACCAGAGTCCTAGATTGTTCAAGGATAGAAAAATAAAATTTTGAAGATTGAATCACATCATGCATGGTGTGAGGATAACTTCTTACATTGATTTCAATGAGACCGCTAATAACTGGATGGCAGGCATCTTTGTCACCGTTTTGATCGGATTTAAAAACATCAAAAACCATATTACTCAAGTCAAAATATTCTTCAGATCGCAAATATAGAGATATATGAACTAGAGAAATTTCATAAGGAAGATGATTTGAATAGTTGTTTTCATGTAAAAGAAGATATGATAGGGGATGGAAAGGATACTCAATGATTTGATTTTTTCAGTTTTCATCATAAATGACCTCACTACCTTATGTCAATTGAGAAGTTAACTCATCAGGTGAAGAAATTAAAGAGCATGGAGTATCCTCATCGCAAGTTGATGCATCACAAATGGTAGAACACAATGAATAGTGAGATGGAGAGGAAGTTTCCATAAGAAAATATTCTTTGAAAGAATCATATTCTAGATCAAAATCTTCTTGAGAAACTGAAAGATCAGTTGGTGCACTTGGGTATTCATCATCACATACATCAACAAAGTATTATCATCAGAATGATTATTTCCTACTACTATATATTGGTTAATCAAATCAACTTCATTTGATTCACTACCGAGATTAGTAGATTGAAAATCATCCAAGAATGGAAGAGAATCATCTTGACATGGGTGACTTTGAAAGAGGGAAGAGAAATCAAAAGTATCATCACTTTCCTGCCCTTATACCTATGTAATGTGACTTCCTTGTACCTTATCGCAATTTGAACCAACAACTTGAAAATCAAGAGAGTGTGAAGAACAAGTTGGTGGAGTAGATTGATCAAGCGGATCATGATACAAAGATTCATGGAATGTAGATGATAGAGGATGACAAATGTCCCTTAAATAAGTAACATTTTCAGTGGAACCAAATTCAATATTGATTTTAAGAGTGCTAATGTCATCTTCAGGAATGAAATTACTAGCCTTCACCCTAGGCTCCATGAACCATTCCAAGGTTTCCTCCATTGATTCTGGATAATGAGATGTGGATGAAGGCTGAAGAGACAGATTGGTAATCTGATTTGCAGATTTCCCAAGTTCACCATTAACACATAGAGGCATCGCGATTGGTACTGGAAAAGGAACAAAAGGATTGATAAGTTCCTCCTCTAAAATTAGAGATGTATCATAATTTACAAGAGTTGGGAAAGCGGAAACATCAAAAGGTTCAGATTCATCATGCAAAGATATATGAACCAAACTCTCAAACTTTTGTTTCAAGAAATCCCAATATGTATCTTCTTCCAGAAATTCATAATAGAGGTGAAGGAATTGATAAGAGATCCTCAATTGATTCATTAATCTTCATTCTTAGTTGATTATTTCTTTTAATAACAACCCGATAATCATACCTATCAAATGCTAAATGAAGCTCCTTGATGAGGTGTTCAAAAGAATGAATGGAAGTGGGTGGTAGGGTATGCCGCCATTGACTAACTCGACCTTTGAGTGTGAGGTAGAAAAGAATACAAGCCACATATTCACAGTCAATTTCATAGTGTTCACAGAACTGAAGAAAAAGAGATGCATACTCGGTAATAGGTGTATCACCCTCACTATCAAACTTAAATTGTTACAAGTCATTAATTTGTTCCATGGAGATGAAAAGTTTACTAGTGGATAGGTTAGAGAAACATTTCGGGATTATGATTTTGGGACGAGCCATTTAAGATAAGAGATTCAAAACAAAATCAACAGGCACATGTCATCTAGCCCCCCTTCTAGCGCCATTTGTTCACAATGTTGGAAATCCATCAACTAAGTGGGTCTCCTCGATGAAGTACCAATTAGACTTCACACTGTTTGGTGTGGGAGCCCTTCCAAAACTAAGGTCTGAATACCATATACTCTTATATATTTTCCTTGGCTGCAAATTTCAACACAAGAGAGAAATGTACAGGTGCTTTCAGATTAGCAAATGAGTGTTCCTTATGGACTGTTCAGCTACATAATGTATCAAGGTTCTTCTACCAAAAGGGGAGAGAAAAGTGAGCCTTTTAAAGACAAGTAATAGTACTAATCTAGAAAATACACACAATCATATAAATATAAATGAATCATTGGACAACTAGCGAAATAATTCACATAGAAGCAATGATTGTTAAAACAAATACAACACACCTTCAACAAGATAAGTACCAAAGCGACCTAAATAGTTCAATTTCCTCAGTACAAATGATATAACATACATTGCAAACATTCAAAGAATAGCCTTACAATATTTAAGACATACGCATGAAAGTGTGTTGGATCAACAAGCTTTTGAATTAAGAAAAAGTTCCAAGATACATCAAGGAAATGAACACCACTAGCCCCAATATTGGAACATTAGAGAAATCACTTGCTCCTCCAAAAGAACTATCTTCCTCTCTAATGTCCGGTAGGAGGTGTTAAGGTGAAAATTCCTTTGCATGAGCTATGAGGGTGTATATATAAAAAATGGAGTGAGAATTCATCTCCCTTGTGACTCTTTGACTACCCTCATGACTATTTGACTTCTTTATGACCTTTTGACTCCCTCATGACTTTCCACATTCTATACATAGCCCTTGGAATTCCACTTTACATTACATTTCATATACATTGAAATTACATAATCTATAAATGATGTGGCCAATGGTGACATGATACTTTCAAAAGATATGACAAGATATTGATGACATGGAAATGTCAAGCCATTCTTGTTTCTGCTATATTTGAGTCTTCTTGAGAGATGATGCATGTTCTTCTTCTTCCTCCTTCATCTGGCTTGAAAGTAAGGATTCTTCAATGTGGTCTTGATTTTTGATCCTTTTTTGTGCTCTAGTGTTCCTTTGTCTTCTTTTCGGATGATCATTTTATCTCTTTAGCTCCATAGGTGTCATCTAGCATGGCCTCCTTATTATTTTCCTCCATCTTCATCCTGTCATAATAAGATAGAGTACTTGCAACTGAAACCACTCATGACAAGCTGACATCAATGAAATAACTCCTAATCTACCATGTTTCATGAAATCACTTGTTAGGGCTAGAATTGGGTGACTGATTGAGTGATTGACTTAGGTATTGCACAGTTCCAGAGTCCAAGGTATGGGACTGAGCCTTGAGAATTCACAATATGTAGTTCAGGATGGCCAGGGTCAAAGTATTGTGCAATTTAGGGGTTCAAGATCTCAGGGATGCGGCTTGAGGCTTGAGGTTGCCTAATGTGCAGTTCTTGAAGGACAAACTTAAGGAACTGCATAGTTGAGGGACTTAGATGGTCAAGCTTGAGACTTGAGACTTGAAGTTTCCCAATGTACAATTCTGAGAGGCTAGAATAGGTGACTACACAGTTGAGGAGCTCAATATTTCAAGGTTGAGGCTTGAGGCTTGGAGTTTCCCAATGCGCAGTCCTGGAAGGAGAACAAGATGGGATATTACACAATTAAGGGGTTCAATGGCTCAAGCTTGAGGCTTGAGGCTTTAAGTTTCCCAATGCATAGCTCTGGAGGGAGAAAAATCTCATGGATTGTGCAGTTGCACTGCTCAAGGTGTCAGTTTGGAAGCTTAAGGCTTGACATTGCACAATGCACAGTTGTCGCTAACTGGAGGGTAGAAATTGCACAGTGCTAGAGCTCAAGGGTCAAGGTTGGGAACTATGAATACATGATGTGTAGTTCCAAGAGGAAAGATTAGGGCTTGAGGTTTGAGACTACAAAGTGCGCAGTTATGGAAGGTTGAGTGAAGTCAAGTTTCCTGGGAGTGAAATTTTCTAGATAAGGATAAGTGTGAGATTAGTGAAGCTCAGGTGAATAGAGACAAAACTAGATCATGATAAAACACTCAAATAGTGGATGAAACAACATTGATCACTCAAAAAATAAGAACAATATGATGTCCTCAATGCGACGATGATACAACATACCTCTCCAAGTGTGACACAAAAGGTACACTTTGTGACGAAAGTGACGACACTTGTGCGACAGTGTATAAATATTTGGGAATGAGTGAAAAAAATCTCCACATGAATATAAGGACTCATCAACACCAAATTTCCGTTTGAAACATGTCAAAACTCCACTTTCCATGATAACTGACACTTACCATGCCAAAATAAAACATTTTCTATATGAAGAGAAAAGTGCGAGAGACACTTGCAATATGCAGATGACGGTGGAAGCGACACATGCGATATTTGAACTATGGTGAAAGAAACACATGCGAGAGAAAAGATAACATGAAAATGACACTAATTAAGGTGAAATAAAGCGAAAGTGACAGTTGAAACATGAAAGTGACACTCACGAAAGTGAAAGCACACAAAAGAGATAGTTTGAAAAACTCACTGAAATAGAAGTACATTCACAACCAAAAGTGAGAGACTGTCAATGAAAGTGTGCACTAACTGTCAACACAGGTTGAACATCGCATAGAAAATATCTTGATGGACTTATATTATGCATGTTCAAGCTTGCATAAAAGAGTGCACTCATGAACTTATTGCAGACTAAGCATGTGTGAGCATGTTCCTTTGACACTTATCGATTGAACATAAAGTGACTATGTAATGAACGATTTCAAGATCCACAGTAGGTTCCAAAATTCAAGTGTAGACCAAATTTTGGAGGGTCTTTGCTGCAGTGACGACACTTTCATTTCATATGACAATGTCCAATTTTCTTTATCAATTGTGGCTTTACTTGTTACAAGGTTGAGCATAATATATACATTCATCATGAAATGGACAAACTACTATTCTTGTGCTATATGTGGAAGATCTCCTTCTCAATGGTCACTCCACATCTAGGATCAATGATTTGAAGTGATAACTCAATGAGACCTTTGAGAAAACTAAAGTACGGATATCACATTCCTTTTGTAGTTTCAAATTTCTTAGATTTCTATTGGGATTTCTCCTTTTTAGTCACAATATAGCTTCAATGTCTTGTAGATTTTTGGTATGGAAGATAGTGAGGTATTTATTATCTACTACTTTTTAGATGAGTCCATAAGCCTAATTTCTTCAACCTTGCTTGATGCATCTATTTATCAAACTTTGTTTGGTAGTTTTATTTATATTACACATAATTAGCCTAATATTCCCTTTACAATCAATATATGTTCCTCATAAATGCAATATACTCAAAAGAGTCAATGGGAGGTTGCTAAGTATATTTCATGTTATCTTAAGGGCACCACTAGTGCGGGAATTCTCTAATCAACAAGGTTTAACATCCTTGGTATTTCCTTTTTTATGCCAATTGGGTAGATGATTGTGATGACTTCCACTCCTCCTTAGGATATTTGTTCTTGGCATGGTTTTAGGCTCTTATTATAGTGTTCTAAAAACTAATAAGGGATGGAAGTTAACAATGTAAGAGTTATCATAACTTTCACTTGGCACAAAATTTTGGCCCAACCTATGAAATTGCTCATAAGACATATTAGAGTATTAAAAATCAATGTTTTAGATTTAGAAGGGCTCCAATCTCAAATATATATTAAGAAAAATGTCAGTTATTCAAATATTATTCAAATTAAGGTTTTAAATGTATGTAAATTACAAGTGACGTAAATCTTTATTAGAATATTTGTTTTTTTTGGTGATTAAAAGTTGCGATAAAGAGGAGTACTATTATTATTTTTCATCTTGCCTCCAAATAAATCTACTACAAAAATTAAAGTTATTGAAGGCTCATGCTAGACACACTAGGAAAGGGAAGAATTAGAATTTAGGTTATCCCAATTAGAAAAGAATGTTAATCAAATGGATGGTATTATGTTGAAAAAGGTGGATTTATGAGGCTTTCAAGAAAACCTTAAAAGATAAATTATGGGTGAAATGGAACAGAAGACAAACAAAAATAAAGGAAATGAAAAATGTCAAAGAAGAAACACAAAATTCCATGAATACCATGGGAAAGATACTTTTGGAGAGGATTCCTAAAAGGGATATTGAGATCTAAGAAAATCATGAAAATAAGGAGAACAATTGTGATAGAAGTCAATCAACTTTGGGGAGTATTTAATCATAACCGAAGAGAAAAATATTGGCTAAACCATAATCATGAATTTTCAATCCAATATCCATATCCTTAGGCCTTCAAGTTAGCACCAAGGAATTACTACATTTTGAAAATTGATATGAGGAAGTTCGATGGTAATTATCATATAACATGGATATTCCATATGGAGCAATACTTTGATCCACACCAAGTGGCATCATTAGAATGAGACCAACATGTATGGTATCAATGGATTTGTGAAAGGAAAAAGAATTATGTTATATCTTGGTCCATTTTTACAGAGGAATTGATAGCACATTATAGGGATATTAAGAGGAATGCATTCCCTAGTCAATTGCTAAATATTTTATAGAAAGGTCTAGTTACAATGTACATTCAACAATTCCAAAAGTTGGGTCTTAGGGTAAAGAATATTTTAGAGGATAACTTGTTAGACCTATTCATGGGATATTTAGAGTAAAGCATCCAACGAGAGGTGCATATATTTGAACATAAACATCTAAAACATTATTTTATTCTAAAAAGTAAAAAAATTGTTCACTAATAATTATAGAGTAAATGATGCTCCCTCTCCTAAAATGACAAGGTTTACTCCACAAATGGATGAAATATGACCAAAGGGACTATGTTTCAACTATGATGTTAAGTATAGTAAGGGGCATAAATGTAGTGAGAGGAAATTATTATATATATATTGTGAAGATGGAGATCAAGAAGTGGAATTGTCACAAGATTTAGAGCTAGATAAGATTACTCCAACATTATTTTGTCATGCATTGGCAAGCATCAATGCTCCACAAACCCTAAAGATATAAGGATATATCAAAAAGAAAAGGTAACAGTATTTGTTGATTTAGGTAGTACCATAACTTCATCAATTACAAACTGGAAAAACTTCTTAATCACGTTGTATATCTTGCACCAAAATTTCATGTAATTATTGAAAATATATGTACCATAAATTGTTTAGGGGATTGGTATATTATTAAGTTAAATATGGAGCATTATTTATTGGATATTCATATAATTGCAATCCAAATGGGTGATGCTGATGTTTTATTCAAGGTCTAATGGTTACAATCGTTGGGAACAATGACCCTTAATTTTCAAGATCTTTTCATAAGATTTTCCTTAGAAGGAAAGGAAATTAAGCTTAGAATTATCCAAGGGAAACCTAGTGACTTGATAAGCTTTCATACAATGAAAAATTTAATAAAAAAAGGGGCACCTAGGTGTAATTGCATAATTGTGTTCATTAGATTTTCAAACATCTATATATGTTGCTCTAGTGGATCTCCATAAGTAATCAAAAATCATTTCAATTTATTTGGAGAGATGACTAAGGGTCTTCCTCATGTTCAAGTTAATGACTATGCTATTCATTTACATTATAGAAGTATGACACATATAAATGAAGAAGGGAAAACCATACTAGAAGCATAAACAATCCTTGAAATAAGGATTAAGCAATTGAGTAATTCAACAATCGTGGAGTACCTCATAAAATAGAAGAACCTACTTGTGTAAGAGGTGACATGGGATGATGACATATTCATATAGAATCATTTTCAATTAGTCAAGTGTTGGGGAAAACCCTTGTTTGAAGAAGATGGGCATGTTAACCCTAGGCTATATAAGCTTCTTGTTACCCCTAAAACCCATTATTAAGCCCTAGATATTGAGTGATTACATTTATCGTGTTTTATTGTTATGTAGGTTAGAGTGTTTCATGGTCCCCATTTTATTGTAATTGTACCCTTTGTCTCCTATATGCATGCTAAGGAGACCTAATGTTAGGATAATCAAATCTTATCTTGTACATTGTACTCATTGTAAAAGGAGGTTCTCCCCTCAAAGAGGACCATAATTGTTTGTTTCTTGTCATTTTTAAGGTACAAGGTTCATAACAGACTCTCTATTTCTTTGGATATATACTATTGAAACCAAGGATGAAGAACTCGAGAAGTTCAAGGAATTTAAATCCTTGTTAGAAATTGAAACAATCATAAGATCAAATCTATTATGATTAATTGTGGATATAGACACTTTAGTGATGGATTTCATTCATTTCTCACATCTCATGGCATTATTTGGAAAAATACAAACCCTTAGTAAGATAAACAAGTGCATCTAAGAAGAAGAACCATGTGGGAAATTGCTTGTTGTATGTTGCATTTTCATGAGATGGAGCTAAAGTTATAGGGAGAAGTAATCTTTTGTATAGCTCATATCATCAATTGAGCACCTACTTGATATATTTAGCCCATGACTCTTTTTTGAGAGATGGTATGGTTAGGAACTCTTTATTGTGAATTTTAAAGTCTTTGGATCTCTTACATGGACCCATTCCCAAAGAAAAGGACAATAGGTTATGACCCACAAGACAACATTGCAATCTATTGGGATATATTTGTTAATTAAAGTTAGAAATGGAATATTTTTGCTAAATTTAGAACTGCGCTAAATTTGGCAGAGGGACCCACAAGTGAAGCTAAGGAACAATTATATTTTTCTTAATTTTGACTTAGGAAAAGTCTGATTTTCCTATAGTTAAAAATATAATCGATCTTAGCCATCCATTGATTTTTAATCTCACTTGTTCATGGAAGATGGAAGGCCAAGTAGACTGTATAAGGAGAGAAAGGGCATAGACTTAACATATGATTATGCACTAGAGACTTGTGTGTTTTAGCTCAATGAAGAAGGGTTTCTAGATTAATGCATTAGGGTAGGAAGAGATGTTAAATAGCCTCAACAATTTCTACAACCACCAAATTTCTCTTTCAGGGTTGGATTAGCTTATGTAGAGAACCCATGTTAGCATGTAAAAATTGTGAGTTAGGTTGTAATAGCTACGCAAATAGGAGGGTCGCGTTAGCCTGTAACAACTGCGTAGACAAGGAGGTTTAAGTTAGTTGTAACAACTACATAAACAGGAAGGCTGAGTTGGATAACAGTGTGTAGATCAGTGTGTTGAGGAACAACGAATTGAAGGGGAAATTTTCCCATTATTTGTAATAAATTTTTTGATATTTTTACAGAGCAGAATAATAATATAACACACAAGTTGGTAGGTTTTCCCTAGTTGGGGTTTCCTAGGTAAATTTTGGTGTATTTTTTATTGTGTTCTGGCACCTTTGTGAATTTATTTTCTACTACTATTATTTGTTAGAATACTCAACATATTTAGTAAAAGTGTTTGGAGTTCAGTTTTCAATTTCTTCATTACAATTTTTTTTATTAAATAAGTAGTTGGATATTAGAAATCTAACGTGGTATCAGAGAGGATCTTTGATTGAAGACCAGGAAGCATGTAATTTTCCTCAAGAGTAGTGTAGTGTTGTTTTAATCAACCTTAATTGACTCAAACTGCAACATTAATTGTCAACCTAGGGTAGGTCTTGTTGTTTCAATGGATTTCGCACTGTCTATGCCGATACACTCCAACCAAGAATAAGAAAATGTAGAAAACTGTGAAAGATGTCACTGATCTAAATTGCTGAATCAAACCATGCGTGTAGATAAAAAAAACACTCTACAGAATTAAATCACAACTCATAGCTATCAAAATAAAGGCATGCCACACAGGAACTAACATCTATTCCAGCTGGTTACTACCATTCTGTTAATTAACTCAGTGTAACAACATAATATAAATGAAACAACAACAAATGTAATCCATGATTTATACAGCAACAGCGAAAAACCATAAATCAATTAACTAAACTAGAATGTACACTACCTATATCACTGCAATCCCTGCCAAAGAGGAGGGCCCTTCCTCCTCAGCAGGGTGCAGGAAGAACGCAAAAGTGATTAACGAATCAGTTGAAGGACAGTAACAACATCACCGTGCTAATTGATATTAAAATAAACTCAGAATTACAGAAGCAACGTAACAATACTCTTCTATATGTCGTCTCTTATACATGAAAAATTGAGTCTTTTATAGTTATTACAACCTGAAATTAGAAACAGATCAGTCATGAGAATCTCATGATTCTCATGCTGATAAAAAATAAAAGAAGTTACAACCTATTGCTAAATACAAATATACATCAGTTATGATTGCAACTTCTTGAGTGTTGTTGCTTCAAAGATAAACAATCCCTACTGCCGACAATTGTTATGTGGAATAGTACCCACATTTCCCAGCTTCGATGCAACAACATTGAGTGAATGGTGGTTCGGGATGACGCGACACAGTTGTCGTC
The DNA here is from genome assembly GCA_031772625.1 of Pinus tabuliformis. Classification (NCBI taxonomy): domain Eukaryota; kingdom Viridiplantae; phylum Streptophyta; class Pinopsida; order Pinales; family Pinaceae; genus Pinus; species Pinus tabuliformis. Next base: position 443,674,318 of record CM062804.1, on the reverse strand, counting down.
AACACTATTGGTGTGACGGTGGATTAGCACGAGGTGTATCAACATCCTGTAACAAAATCCAATGTGTAACAACAACTTGTAACAACATCCAATGTGTAACAACAACTTATAACAACATCCAATGTGTAGCAACAACCTGTAAGAGAATCTAATGTGTAGCAGCAACCTGTAACAACATCTAATGTGTAGCAGAAACCTGTAACAACACTCAGGGTGTAACAGTGAACCGTTATACCCTTCCCTATAGTTAATCCTTGTTCCTTGTCTACTTCATAGATACGTTCTCGTGAGTCAGCACCTCAAAAGAAGAACTTCCCAAAATAATTTTTCAATGCTCTCCGAGTTAGCCACAAAAAGGAATAAAGTCTCGTATTATTCGATAAAATATAACAAAATAAAATGACAATAGAATAGGTTAAAAATGTAAGAAAACAGGGAATTTGGTCATATAAAGTCATAGGCCTGGGGGACAGAAAGGTGAAAATAGGGGAAAGAATGTGTAGAAAATAGGTTAAAAACCACTCCCAACATCTCCCCCCAACTGAAGCAACTGCATGTCCCCATGCAGAATCTCAGTTCCTTCTACTGTGCCCTCGATGTAAATCTATGAAATTGTAGGCACCAACAGTATCATTTCCCGAAGCTCTGAATCCTTAATCGGCCATTAACTCACGTGGCCAAGATTCCTCTTCGAAGCCACATAAATGATAATTAGGTTGATACTCCTCCAATGGGAACCATATAAAAGGGAATTTGAACCTGAGGCCAATCCAGAACGCCCCCAGTGTTAGAAAAATCTGAGCATATTCCGGCACCCATGTAACAATAGCCAAAAATTTCTTGTACTCAAAGGGGTCACCTTCCTGTAACTCTGTGCTACAGGCCTTAGTGCGCTTGAGACATCCAGCTAGTGCTTGGATCCTCATATTTGCAAATAGCTTGCGGCAGATCCTCACGATTCTTCTTCTATAAATGGCCAATTTATCTCTGATTTACGGAGTGCTCAAGAGTAGTTTAAACTCTCATCAGAGTTTGTAAACCATTCCTAGTTCAACCCTAACCCACAATGTTGTTCTTTCCTCGTTGGCCTTTGCTGTTTTCTTGGCTAGGTGCCACTCAATCTGATTCCTCATGAATGAAAGGAAGGCTTGCAACTACAAGTCCCCCATGTAAGAGAGGACATGTGCCATCATCTTCGTGCTCACGTATTCACACATAATATTGTGTAAGAACAACTCACAAAAAACTTTGATCATCAAAATTGTAGGAGTGAAAAATTTCCAAAAAGGTGCGGGTTGTAGAACCCAAATAGGAACTGTTCGCATAAACTGCCCTTAATTTAAATAAGTAGTAACATTCCCACAGGAACACAGGGTATGACGGGGATGACCGCCTGCATGCTAGCAGGTTTAGAGTGAGGTCACGGAGTTTGGTATTATCAAACGTCAGGTTTGAGACCTACCGATGCAGCTGATACAACTATTCATCCTTCTCCTTTACAATTTCCTTATGCGTCCATGCCTCCTCTTTTCTTTCCCATTCTTCTTTTAGCCATTTTTATCTCAGGGAATCCATCATTCTTTTATGCGTTTTGAGTGGAATCACTCCCTCCTATAGAGAGAGTGCTAGCTACTTCCACTTTTGCAAATCTGGCAACAACAACAATCTCTTAGAACGCCATCCTTCATCAAGACCTAGCGTTCCTATGCATGAACTATCACTTGAGGGTGTAGCAGCCTCCTAAGGGAAAAAATGTCCCACCTCAGCTATTGGTTCTTGTGTAATAATAGCTTCATCGGTGGGTTTTATCATAGTTTCTTTATCTTCCTGGTGAGCTTCCATTTTCACTGCTGGTTCTTGTGTAATAGTAGTGTTATCCACAGACTTCTATGCACCGTTTTCCTCCAAACCGGCTTCGGTCTTTTCTTTTGGTTCTTATGTAGCAACAACGTTGACTGTAGGCTCATGGATATTATCTTTCTCTTCCTCCTCTTGGCTGACTTTCTCCTCCACTACTGGTTCTGATGAAACAACAGTGTCAGCCAAGGGCTCCTGTGTATCCATTACCTAATCACTTTCTATGGATTGCACTGCCTCGGTTGTTGGTTCTTGTGTAACAACAACATCCTTGACAGGTTCTTGTGTAACAACTTCCCAGATTTCAGTTTGAGTCCCCCTCGAGGTAGTGTCTGCTGCACAGACTTTGAATCCTGCTGCCGCCAACTTCTCAGCACAGGCTATGCACAGAGTGCCCAGGATTTCTCCCCTTCTGGCCCTGTCTACGGCCTCTACCAAAGTATTTAGCCCTAGGGCTCTTGGCTCTTCCTTTCCTTTTGCTAGATGTTCCCTCAATTCCTTAATTTCTTTCTCTAGAATTTCAATTTTTGATAGCAGGGATTGGGTTTCACTCTTACCAGGTGAAGGAGGTTTCTCTGTTATGAAACCAGCTCACAAAAAGATAGAAAAGAGAGATCCACGCCTTAGAATTTAGCCTCTTCGAGGGGGCAACCTCCTTTACATTACATAAATGAACAATTCTTGGATGATACAAATGAAAATACCTCCTTTCTATATATAGGAGTCTAAGTGGTCCTAATACAATCAAAGCCTACATAACAATAATATTGTAGGGCACAAAAATAACAATAGTGGGATTCTATGTGGCACAATAGTAACAATATGGGCACTACATGGGTACAACAATATAAATAAGGGGTATAACTACAATAGTAATGGGGTAATCACTAGTATTATAGGGACCCAACATGCCCCTCTCCTTCAAAAAAGTGTTGTCCTCAACGCTTGAGTAGTTCTGGATACTTCTGCATAAAATTCTCATCCTCCCATGTGGAATCTTCAGCGGATAAGTTCTTCCACTTGATAAGATACTCTGAAATTGATCGATTTCGTAGCTGTCGAGTTCTTGTTTCTGTAACTGCTTCCGGTTCCAATATAATTTTTCCTTCCTCGTCAAGTTCTGGCAATATTGTTTGAACTGGGAGCTTGTCGCCTATAACCTTCTTTAAACATGAAACATGGAAAACTGGGTGCAATCGAGAAGCTGCAGGAAGCTCCAATTTGTATGCCATAGTACCAATCTTTTGCAACACCTTGTACGGACCATAATACTTTGGTGATAATTTATTATCCTTCTTAGCTTGCTTGAGGGACATTTGCTTATATGGTTGTAGCCGTAGGAATACCCAATCACCTACATCAAAACTTCTTTCACTGCGATGTTGATCTGCCTGTTGTTTCATTCTATTCTGTGCCAACACGAGGTTATCCTTTAAGAGTTGGAGGACTTGTTGTTGATGTTCGATGTGATGTTCCACTGCCTGAACCTTAGAATTTTCTCTTAAATATGATGTGATGGATGGTGGTTGATACCCATAAAGTGCCATAAATGGGGTCATTTTTGTTGCTGTATGGAAGGAAGTGTTATACCACCATTCAGCCAGAGGCAACCATTTGACCCATTGTGTCTGTTTATCAGATACAAAGCAACGAAGATATCCTTCCAAACATTTGTTTACTATCTCAGTTTGCCCATCAGATTGAGGATGATAAGATGAGCTATGAGCTAACTGAGTACCAAGACAAGAAAATAATTCTGTCCAAAAATTTCCAGTGAAAATGGGATCTCTGTCACTTACAATAATCTTTGGGTTTCCATGTAGCTTTTGAACTGTTTCCATAAATGCAGTAGAAACTGTACTGGCTTTAAATGGATGTGATAATGCACAAAAGTGTGCATACTTGGTAAGTCTGTCAACTACCACCATGATGACACTCTTTCCCTCAGACTTGGGTAAACCTGTGATAAAATCCATTGAAACCTCCTCCCAACGTTGGCTTGGAATGGATAAAGGTTGTAATAGACCCGGTGTCTTAATTGTTTCAACTTTATTTTGCTGGCAAACCAAACATTCCGCCACAAACTTTTGAATATCTGATTTAAGGCCATCCCAAAAAAATTCCTTCTTAACCCTGTGGTAAGTTTTTAAAAATCCTGAGTGCCCTCCTAAGGGAGAAGTGTGCAATTCCATAAGAATCTTTTGTTTTAGCTGGGAATTCTTACAGAGGTATAAGCGATCTTTGTACCATAACGAATCATTTTTCCAGCTAAATGTATCAGAAGTACTGGAATCTTGTTGTAGCTTTCGAATAAGTGCCCACACTTCTTCGTCATTCTTCCATTCCTCCCTTGCTTCGTTTATCCAATCTGGTTGGATAATAGAAATGGCACACAACAATGCTTCCACATCCTCATCCTTTCTTGAGAGTGCATCTGCCACCACATTTTGCTTCCCTTTTTTGTAGATGATTTCAAAGTCATAACCCAACATCTTTGTGACCCACTTTTGTTGCTCTTCAGAGGATAATCTTTGTTCTAAAAAGTATTTAAGGCTATCATGATCCGTTTTTACCTTGAAGTGTCTTCCCATTAGGTAGGGTCGCCATTTCTTAAGTGCATGGAGTATTGCCAACATTTCCTTCTCATAAATAGCTTTTCTTAAAAACTTTCCCTTGATTGGACGACTTTCAAAAGCAATGGGTCTTTCATCTTGCATTAGAACAGCACCAATTCCATTTCCTGAAGCATCACATTCCACAATAAAGGTTTTTGTGAAGTCCGGTGTAGCTAAGACCGGTGCTTGGCACATTGCCTCTTTAAGATGTTCAAAGGCCTTTGTTGCTTCCGAAGTCCATGAAAATGAATCTTTCTTCAATAATGTTGTTAGAGGTGCTGCTATTCTCCCATAATTCTTAACAAACTTGCGATAATACCCTGTCAACCCAAGAAATCCTCGCAGATGCTTTATGGATGTGGGGATTTTCCATTCCTTAATGGCTTTAATTTTGCTAGGGTCTACCTTAACTCCTTCATGAGATACAATATGACCCAAATATTCCACCTCCTGGACTCCAAAGAAACATTTGGATCTTTTTGCATATAATTGTTTCTCCTCCAATAGTTGTAGCACCCTGTCAACATGTTCAACATGATCCTTCCAAGACTTGCTGTAGATTAGTATATCATCAAAAAATACTAACACAAATTTTCTAAGGAATGGTTTGAAAATTGAATTCATCAAACCTTGAAATGTTGAAGGTGCATTGGTAAGGCCAAAAGGCATGACCAAAAATTCATAATGACCCTCATGAGTTCTAAATGCTGTTTTCGGAATGTCTTCAATCTTCATTCTGATTTGATGATATCCCGAACGAAGATCCAACTTGGTGAAGTAAATTGATCCATGCAATTCATCCAGTAATTCATCAATAACAGGAATGGGGAACTTATCTTTAATAGTGAGCTTGTTGAGCTCCCTATAATCTGGACACATGCGCCATGATCCATCCTTCTTGTGCACCAATACTACTGGAGCTGAGAAAGAACTTTGACTCGGTTGAATTATACCAGCCTCTAGCATTTCTGCAACCATACGTTCAATTTCACTTTTTTGGACATATGGATATCTGTACGGCCTGATGTTTGGAGGAACACTTCCTGGAATCAGATGAATAGCATGATCATGATCACGCATAGGTGGGAGACCTTTGGGAGTCTCAAATACCTTGGAATGATTGTCCAGGACTTTTTGGAGATCTGGAGAAATAGATGATTCCAATGTGGAAACATCTAGCGAACATAATTGTGCAATTACACCTCTTTGCTCCTTTTTTAGAAGCTTTGTCATTCCATTAGAGCTGATTATCTTTCCTGGTTTCCCTGCAATACCCCTTAATTCAACTTCCTTTCCTTCCACAGAAAATTTCATGAAAAGTTCTTGAAAATTAAAAGCTATTGTACCCAAGGATTGTAGCCATTGGACTCCTAGTACAACATCAACACCTCCCATTGGAATGGAAAGCATTGGGCTAGTCAATACATATTCTCCCATGGATAGCTTGATATTATGGCACTTTCCAGAACAATTTATTGTTCCTCCATTTGCAATCATCACTTGACACTCTGGTGCTGGATATAGGAAGCAATTCAATTCTTTTGCTACCCTACAATGAATAAAATTGTGGGTGCTTCCTGAATCAATCAACACTATTACCTTTTTCTTCTTGATTTGTCCTTCTATCTTGATGGTTTGAGGAGTGGTAATTCCCGCCAATGCATTACAAGATATGGTCGGATTTATTTGTTCTTCATCTAGGCTTTGTTCCTGGAATATATCCTCTTCTTTTGACCTTTCTTGCTCCTTTTCTTCTTCCTCTTCACAATCTATGTAGAATAATTTCTTCTCAGCACACTTATGACCTTTTGTGTATTTGCTATCACAATTGTAACAAAGCCCTTTTGCTCTTTTTTCTTCCAATTGTTGTGGTGTCAACCTTGTAGGTTGTGGAAGACTATGGGCAACAACACTTCCTTCTTTATAGTTGTGAATGGTATGCTTCCTAGTTGCCATAATTTTGCTTTCCATTTTTCTTGCTAACCTGAATGCCTTCTCTAATGAATCAGGTTCCCAAAGGCGCACATCATGTTGGATATTATCCTTTAAAGACCCTATGAACACATCAATCCTATGCTCCTCTGGAATATCTTTTACCCTTATGTTCAATTTTTGGAACTCCTCAATGTGCTCCATTATTGAACCCTTTTGTTTGAGACTTATCAATTGGCTAAAAAAAGTGTTGCTTTTTGTATCCTCATAATGTGCTATCAATTCTTCCGTAAAAATTGCCCAAGTGATAAATTGTTTACGAGAACAAAGCCATTGATACCATACAAACTGATTTGGTTCCAAATATAAAGTTGCCATACGTACCTTTTGTGTGTTTTGCACATTATTGAGATCGAAGAATTGCTCCATCTGTAATATCCATGTGGCGGGATCCTTGCCATCAAACTTCCTCATATCGATTTTTGGAACATGGTGAGTCTTTGATCCAACATTAGAGTCTATGGAATCATGATTAACATTTCTTTTGTTCTCATCATGAGTTTCCTTTACTACCTTTTCACCATTAGTGACTTTTTCTTGTAGCAACTTCTTCAATTCTTCCATGTTTGTATTCAAATCTATCTTCAAATTTGCCATCGAATCCTCCATCTTAGCTTCCATGCCCTTTATCTTAGATTCCACGCCATTTACCTTAGATTCCACGCCACTTATCTTAGCTTCTGTTAGCTTTTGTGAGCGTGACATTTGTTGCACTTGTTCTTGTAATTTTGATATATCATGTAGCATTTCTTCCTCTTCTTCATGAGTCATGCTAGAGCTTTCAGGTTCCTTACTAGGTGTTTGCATTTTCTTTCCTCGGGGCATCAGTTACCGATAATAATGCTTTACTATGCCCTTTGAATTCCGTTAAACCAAGCTTACACAAAAATTAAAAAAAAACTACACACCTTTTTTCACTTTATAGAAGCCTGATATTGAATCTGATGTATCTCTGTAATTTCGGATCATCCCATTCTGAAATTTCTACCTGTAGTAGCCTTCTACGTCCTCTTTCCAATGCCACAAGTCTGAGCCAAATTGGATTCTCCAAGGAAGAGTTATGTGAAATCTCCCACAGTGACTTGCTTTTAGACTGGTTCAGTAGAGCGAAGTTGTACGACGTGCCACGAGTCACTGTTTCGACCTATGGATCTGAAAAACACCCACAAGAAACTACAGTCCGTCCTCTTTCTGTACCTTCTTACGAAACTTCAATCCGATGCTCAGAAAGAAATTTATGACGATTTTCCCCAGGTCATCTGTTTTGAGTGTAATTCAGGAGTCATCAAAAAGACCAACTTCCTGAGATCATATCTCCGAACATATCACGTAAAAAGCTCTGAAATTCGGACCCAAGGTTCAGCGCGATGTCTTCTCAAATGGGTTTTTTTTGCGACTTCTGAAACATCACAGAAAAAAAGTTATAGTGAAAATTCCACGATGACCTGTTTGGAGCAGCGAAACCCTAGAATCCAAAGCTCTGATACCAAATGTTATGAAACCAGCTCACAAAAAGATAGAAAAGAGAGATCCACGCCTTAGAATTCAGCCTCTTCGAGGGGGCAACCTCCTTTACATTACATAAATGAACAATTCTTGGATGATACAAATGAAAATACCTCCTTTCTATATATAGGAGTCTAAGTGGTCCCAATACAATCAAAGCCTACATAACAATAATATTGTAGGGCACAACAATAACAATAGTGGGCTTCTATGTGGCACAATAGTAACAATATGGGCACTACATGGGTACATAAATATAAATAAGGGGTATAACTACAATAGTAATGGGGTAATCACTAGTATTATAGGGACCCAACATTCTCTGACAGAGCTTGCTCCTCGTCCTTCTACTCTGCTGCTCCTTTGTTCTTTCTTGACGTGGATGGGGGCTCTGGGTGCCCGCTAACCCTTATCCTCTACTTCAGCCTCCTTTCGCTAATTCGTTTATCAACCAACCTCTTGCTGACCCTTACTATCAAGGACAGGGGTTTCTCCTTTGTCACCTTTGGAGCTTCCTCAGACATCTCTGTTTGCCTTCTACGGGTGGTCCTGGGCCTTTTCCACATGAATTCTTCCCAATTCTTTCCCTGTCGGCTCAAAGCGTCCAACACAATGAGTTTAATAAGGTTGTGGTTGGTAACACACATTCTGGATGTGCAGTTGTTTTCATAGCCACGACCATGTGCCTAATGTTTCCCAACAAGAAATAAGGAAGGTTGATCAGCTATTGATGCCGGAGGTGGTTCAGCAATGGAAAATGATAATTAAACAAAATTGTTTCCCTTCCCTCGCAAGTAATGTACTTGATGAGGTAGAGGGAAATATCCGCCCATGGCTAGGAGAGTGACAGTCTATCAATTCCCCTACCTTTCTTTACTAGCGACTCGCTTTCTTGGTGAAAACCCCCTTTTAGTGAGGGGTCATTGACCTTCCTGGTAAACCATCTCTTCCCAACCACTGGTAATCCTGTTACTCTAGCAATAACTTCTTTCATGACCTCCAACTTCAACCCTCTGACTTCCGTCTTGTTTCCCTCCAGATTCCTTTCAAATTCGATGGAAATACCACTGTTTGATCCTTCCAACCTCTGGAAGAATTCGAACCATCCTGCGTCCTTGAAAATCTGGCATTCTTCAGGGCAATCTTCCAAGGCTTTTGTGGACCCTGGTTTGTGCCATATTGCTGCTCCTCCCATCGCTTATGCAATTCGGTGTTGTTCCACCTGCTTATTATTCCTTTTAAGTGCTCCGAGGTAGTCAACACACTCTGGCTGTTTCATCCTATACTTCTCTCTTCCTCCTCTCCGAGCACTCTGAATGGGGATTTAGCACTTCCAGCAGGGGTAAATGGTAGGGTGGAAGGGTAGCGCAAGTGAATATTTTGGATTGGGATTTGGCACTCATGGTTCGTACTACACAATGAATTTTGCCTTAATGGTGAATCATGGGGAGGTCTCATCGATGGTACATTTACCCTTTTTGGTATAATTCATCATTAAGTAACAATAACTATTGGGTCATCAACCTTAATTGCTGGATTATTCTAATAATTGAAAGTCATGTGATGGTCATGACACCATATAATTCATTCCCCCCCGGCTTAATTATGACAGCTGTCCTCGGCCGTCAATAGTCATGTTAAGTTTCCATAATTACAAAATAAAATGAATTCAATATTACCTTTTTGATGACATACCTGGGTGACGTGGGGCGAAGTAATGGGGGGCGTGGTGTATGAATCATGCTTGGGCAGCGAGATATGCGAACTTAATTCTGGTGACAAGGATCATGGTGATGTGTTGTTATTCATTACAATAAAATATCTCGTTTATTCCTGAAAAGTCGTCAGTTGTTACATGTGTAACAACCAAGACGACTGATATATATTATTTTAATTTCTACAAAAAGATAAAGAAGATAAAATAATGTAACAACACTTATCATAAGATATGATTTGAAGTAACAAATGTTGTTACAATGTGTGTAACAACTGCCACCAGGTGGTTTTCAACTACTACAAAAGTGTCTGTTTGTGCTTGAGAAAGGTTTTCACAGCCATATATATATATATATATATATATATATATATTTTGAAGTTCAAAGGTGTAACAACTACCACCAGGTGGTTTTTAGCTGTTACACTTATTGGAAAAATTAAATTTTTGTAGCACAGGGGGGCTTTCCCTTATTCCCGTAATCTGTAAATCCGGATTTGTGACAATGTTAACAAATGAATCCCTTGAGGTAGGTTTGTGATATAACCGAAGACGGTGCCCATTTGCAAGTAATGGTGTCCTCGCACTGTCAATGGTCACCAAATTTACAATCCCACTGTCAAACACTGCATCTACCTCATAAGGACCTAGCCATTTGGTGCCAAGCTTACCCTTGAAGTCTCTAAACCTTGAGTCATATAAGACAACCCAATCTCCTTTCTAGAACTTTTTCTTCTTTATAAATCCGTCATGCCACTTAGCTCTCTACTACTGGATAATCTCTATTTGTTGGATAGCAGCCAACCATTTCTCCTCCAATTCATTGAGCTGGTTCAATCTCTGCCTTTATGCTGTAGCCAAATCCAAATTGACCTGCAATGTTGTCCTTAGTGTCTTGATTTCAAATTCAATGGGGAATAAAGGGTTCTTTCCATATACAAGTTCATATGGTGAGAATCCAGTGGTATTCCTCCATGTAGTCATGTATACCCATAACACTTTTGGAAGTTTGTCAGCCCAGTTTCTTCGATGGCTGGCCATAGTCTTTGTAAGGATCCCCTCAATGAATTTTTTAGTGCTTTCTACTTGGCCATTTGCTTGTGGATGATAAGGTGTTGTGATTCTGTGATGGATCTTATATTTATCGACCAACTCCCAGATCTTATGAGATGTGAACCGGCGTCCTCCCTCTCTGACTATCTACTTGGGTATGCCAAACCAAACAAAAATGTCTTCAAACAAAAAGTCTGAGACAGTCTGCTCCGTGGCTTTGGTTAGTGACTTTGCCTCAACCCATTTTGTGACATATTCAATATAGACCAAAATGTAGGATATTTGTCTAGATGAAGGATTGATTGGTCCCACAAAACCTAGAGCCCACTTCTCAAAAGGTTCTAGGATGATTTGGGGCTATAACGGCATCTCATATGATTGCAATGGTTGGCCCATCCTTTAACAACTATCACATCCCTTCACAAATTTTTTGGCATCCTGAAATATTGTCGGCCAGTAGTACCCTGTTGAAAGGACTTTGTATCATGTCTGTTTGTCAGTGAAGTGTCCTCCGCATGGTTCTTCATGACAAGCTTTAAGGATATCAAAGACTTCATCTTCTCTAACACAATGCTTGATATGGAAATATGGTCTAGTGTGGTGGAGGTTCCCATCTATCCAGGTATATGTAGTACTTTGTTGTATGATTTTTCTTTTCTCCTTGGAGGAAAAATACTATGGAAACTTCCCTGTAGCAAGATAATTAGCTATATCTGCATACCAAGGTGAGTAAGTAGAAATAGAAAAAATATATTCATCAGGGAAAGAATCTTCAATGGGAGTGCAACTGTCATCAATAGTTATCCTAGAAAGAAATTCAACTACTACATTATCTTTTCCAGGCTTATCTACAATAGTGATATCAAATTCTTCTAACAACAATAACTAGCATGTGATCCTACCATTTGTAATTGGCCTATTCATTAAAAAACGAATGGCAGAATGGTCAGTGTGTACAAATACTTGATACACGGTGATGTAATGCCAGAATTTATTGATGGCATGCATGACTGCTAAGAACTCCTTCTCAGTCACTGTGTAATTGAGCTCAACTGGAGTTATATTTTTACTTATGTAGTAAATAGCATAAGGTTTCTTATCCTCCAATTGGCCCAAAACAACACGTACAACAATATCTAATGCATTCATATCCATGTGAAATGGCAGTTCCCAATTAGGTACTTGCAAGACCAGAGCTGCTGATACACAATATTTCAACTTTAAGAATGCCTGCTCAAACTTCCTTGTCCACAAGAATCAACATCCTTTATGAGAAAGGAAAATAATGGTGATGCAATTTTTGAAAAAATTTCTATAAATATTATGTAATACCCTGTATGCCCCAAGAAACTACGTACCTCTTTTTGTGTTTTGGGGGTTGGAATTTTTAGAATTACCTCTATTTTGGCAGGGTCTACCTTGATTCCATCAGCAAAAATGTAATTTCCAAGCACGATCCCTTTAGTCATCATCATGTGGCATTTCTTAGTGCGTAAGGCAACATTAGTCTGTACACACCATACTAACACTTTTTCCAAATTGACTAATGCTGTTTCAAAAGCATCTCCATAAGGTTTGAAATCGTCCATTAAGATTTCTAGGTAGTCATTCAACAAGTTAGAGAAAATTCCTAGTATTTCCCTTTGAAAGGTTGTTGGTGCATTACAGAGCCCAAAAGGAAGTACTCTGTATGTGTAGGTTCCCCAAGGACAAGTAAAGGTCATTTTATCCTGGTCTTCTGGGGCAATCTGTATCTGATTATAGCCACTAAATCCATCCAAAAATGAAAATAATTTCTTTCTAGAGAGAGTATCAAGGACTTGATCTATAAATGGTAAGGGAAAATGGTCCTTCTGAGTGGCCTTGTTGAGTTCTATGTAATCAATACAAACTCTCCAGTTGCCATTCTTTTTAGGAACAATGACAAGCGGTGACACCCACTTACTGTCAAATATTGGATAAATAAAATTAGCACTTAGGAATTTTTGTGGTTCTTCTTTCACCACTTCCTTTAGTGCAGGGTTCATGCGGCGCTGTGGCTGTCTAACTGGTTTGCAGCCATCCTTCAAATAAATATGGTGAGTGCATAGGTTAGGGTGGATCCCTTTCATATCCGTATAATCCCATGCAAATGCCTTTTTATACTTCTATAACAACTGTAATAACTGTCGGTTTTGTTCAATAGTCAAATTGGGATTAACATTCAAAAACTTTCCAGATTCAATCTCAATTGGACTACTAGCAATATTTGGAGCAGTTCTCATTTGTTCAAAATCTATATCTTCCACCTCTTCTTCCTCATTTTCATTTTTAACAAAAGCAACAGAAAGTGAATTACTAATAAAACCGTTAATAACATCATCTTCTGTTTCATCTTTGAAATACTGGGCTTTCCCCAGAGTGAGGAGTGGCAGGGAAAGATCTGACTCAGGCTCAAACTCATCCCACCAAGGGTTGTACACATCCATATTTGGTTTTGGAGGATAAGGATTAAGGTTCTGGGTTGCCTGGCCATTCGATATTACCATGGATCCCATCCTGCAGCCTATAAATGCATCTGCAGTGGCCAACCAAGGTCTCCATAGGATCAAAGGATGCCCCCCCAAATTGGATTTGGGCTGTAAGATACAAAAATAAGATGAATATCTCCAGGAAGCTATTGTAATCACTATATCCTCTAACATCCCCTCGAGTTTAACATGGGACCTGTCTGCTAATTCAAGCACAGTAGGAGTATGTCTGAGTCCCTATAGCCCGAGAGCAATAAAGAGATATTTCGTCATTACATTAATGGCAACCCCAAGATCAATCAATGTGTTGGCTATGGGCTGATCATTAATGTAGACAGTGACCGTAGGATTTCCTAGATCATTGTACTTAGTAAGGAGAGGTTGAGAAGACATTAATTCAGATAATTTTCCCATCACATGGATGGTGGCAGGGTTTTTAGGCTTCCTCCCAGGTTTCTTGATGCACAAATCTCTCACTATCTTAGCATAGATGGGCACTTATTTAAGGGCTTGTAGCAGAGGAATTCATACATATAAATTTTGCAACTCCTTAAGAAAATTAGATTCAAGCTGTGAAGTTATCCTAGGTTTGGCCAATCTCTGAGGGTACGGGGGGTCCTACGTTACAACAGTCGAATCTGTTGTTATAGGTGTATCAACCTTACCCGAATTAGCCGTTATAGATGTAATAGTTCTTTGAGGGTCGGTTGTTACATATGTAACAACTTCCTCTATATCAGTTGTTATAGGCGCGGTAGCCACCTCAGAGCCTCTGGCATCTCCTCTGGATGGCTCATAGTCCTCCTCTGTAATGATAGGAGTGATAGGGTTAATTACCATGCCTGATCTCAATTGTATTTCATTAAGTCCCACAGGGGTAATAAGGTAGGTCTGGAAGGGCGTAGGATCCTCTATGCCCTGAGCTGCTTTATTGTTTGGGTTTGGGTTAGGTTGCATAGGTAATTGGGGTCGCACAGGTGGTGGAGGAGCAGGAGCTTGGAAAGGAGGTAACTACAACTATTGTTGCATGGGTGGTGCAGGTAGAGCTAAATTTTGGACATTTCCTCTCTATTTCTGGTTCCAAGGGTATGGTTGGGATTGAGGATATTAAACAAGAGGATATGGAGACCAATGGTTCCAGGGTGAAGGGAACTGTGTTAAAGGAGGGGTAGAATATTTCCATGGATATTTCTGGTTATTATATGCATTGTTCCATGAATTGAAAGAGGAAAAGTCTTGAGACATACCTGGAATTCGGGGTTGCCATGGCCTCCTTGGTGCGATGAAGTAAGAGGATTGGACCTCTTCGCTTGATTCTCTAAGGACTACATTTAGTCTAGGAAGCTTTGGATACTTCTCCGTCGAATGCTCCAACTCACAAATATTACACAGGCTGATGTTGTTCAATTCACATTCCCTAGAAGGATGTTTCTTCCGACAAGTTGGACAAAACACAGCCAGGGGTGTGTCAGCTTCTGATTGTGCCTTCTTAATCTATGTTGTTGTTATCTGGGCCAAGAGAATACTGAGGATATTGGTATTGAAATTTTCGAACAAATTTCCGATCTTCGCTCTGGTTACTTCTCTGCTTGTAGATTTTTGTATCCAAACAGAGGCATCTTGAACTGTAATCCTTCCTTTGGACGATCCTCGAGAGCATCTTAGGTAGAGATTTACAATTTCAGCGAATGGATCTTGCAATATATCCCCTTTTCCCAATAGGTTTAGCGTGTCAAGGTAGTCATCCCTCATTCCTTTGATGAATATAGTCTTCAAGATTTCCAGGTTTAAATCGTTGTGTTTAGATCTCTGCACATTGTAGTGGAACTGTTACACATAATCTTCTAGGCTTTCATCCTCCTTTTGTGTCATCCTAAATATCTCTTCCCTCCCTGGTCCTGCAATAGTCCTAGTATTTTGACAAGAACATCTCCTTCATATCATTCCACGTTGAAATAGAAGCGGAACCCAATCCCATGAACCATCTCAAGGCTACCCCTTTTAAGGTAGCAGGAAATAGCTTTAACTTCTGAGCATCTGCTGTATAATCATAACTTCTACATAAGACATCAAACTCAAATAGGAATGTGTCTGGATCTTCCATAGTCATCCCTTGGAAGGATGGTAAGGATGATAGAGGATTCTTCTTCATAGGAGATTCACCTCCGATATTCCTCATTGGGAACTCAAAGGTGGTGGTAGCGGTGTCTGTTTTAGCATTGTTGTCCCCCATGATTAATTCCTCTAACCCTTGTTGTAGAAGACGTCCTTCGAACTATGTTTGTGATGGCCCTGTAGATGTAGTTAGTGCCTCAGATACCCCTGGGGTTGGTTGTTTCACCGCACTACCTGTATCTGGATGTTGATAAACCAATAGGTGTTTTCTTGTCTCAAGTGTCCGATGTTCCCCCTCAGTTTCCCCTTGCCCCTCGGTCCTCAAATTTTGGCTACTAGCTTCCCCTTCTTGCTTATGAATCAAATCCTTGACCTTGGGGGTATGAGTGCTAGCTTTAGAATGACATGATCCTGAGATGGAGGAATTAGAGGTTTCTACTTTTTCTATGGGGGTAACATCTTTCTATGGCCCTGTTTTCCTTGCACTCCTTTGAGAGACAGACTGTTATTTTTCCGCATTGGAGATTAATTCCTAGATAAATGTCTTCCTTCCCAAATCTTCACCCTTCGTTTCCTTTTTATGACCCGTCGTTCCTGTGACTTATTAATGTGGGGGCGATTTCAGTATCTTTGTAAGTCCTACAAGTGCACACATGGACCCTATGTGTAATAAATCACACTCTAAGTGTCTCAATATTCAATAGTGGTGAGCCTGCCCAGGTATGTTAGAGCGATGCACAGGTTCTTACCTCTTGTCTTACCGCCCAACGACTAAAGAGCTGAAGACACGCTAAAAAACATCAAAATTTCCTAAGTGTCCTAGTAATCACAATGGTTAGCCCATCGAGGCATGTTAGAGCGATGTGCAGGTTCTTACCTCTCATCTTACCGCGCAACAATTGTGGACTAGGAACACTCTATATCAAACAAATAACTTGGCTGACTGTATCGTCAACTTGCCATCCCTAGCAATGGCGCCAAAATGTAGTGTTGTTTTAATCAACCTTAATTGACTCACACTGAAACATTAATTGTCAACCTAGGGTAGGTCTTGCTATTTCAATGGAGTTCGCACTGTCTGTGTCGATACACTCCAGCCAAGAATAAGAAAATGCAGAACACTGTGAAAGATGTTACTGATCTAAATTGTTGAATCAAACCATGTGTGTAGATAAAAAAAACACTCTACAGAATTAAATCACAACTCACAACTATCAAAATAAAGGTGTGCCACACAGGAACTAGCATCTATTCCAGTTGGTTATTACCATTCTGTTAATTAACTCGGTGTAACAACATAATATAAATGAAAAAATAGCGAATGTAATCCATGATTTATACAGCAACAACGAAAAAACATAAATCAATTAACTAAACTAGAATGTACACTACCTATATCATTGTAATCCCTGCTAAAAAGAGGAAGGCCCTTACTCCTCAATAGGGCATAGGAAGAACGCAAAAGTGATTAACAAATCAATTGAAGGATAGTAACATCATCACCGTGCTAATTGATATTAAAATAAACTTAGAATTACAGAAGGAGCTTAACAATACTCTTCATTATGTCGTCTCTTATACATGAAAAATTGAGTCTTTTATAGTTATTACAACCCGAAATTAGAAACAGCTCAGTCATGAGAATCTCACGATTCTCATGCTAATCAAAAATAAAAGAAGTCACAACCTATTGCTAAATACAAATATACATCAGTTATGATTGCATCTGCTTGAGTGTTGTTGCTTCAAACATAGACAATCCCTACTACTGATAGTTGTTATGTGGAACAGTACCCACATTTCCTAGCTTCGGCGCAACAAAATCGAGTGAATGGTGGTTCAGGATGATGCAGCACAGCTGGCAACATCATTGTTGGTGTGATAGCGGATCAACGCGAGGTGTATCATCACCCTGTAACAACATCCAATGTGTAACAACAACCTATAACAACATCCAATGTGT
This sequence comes from Pinus tabuliformis, assembly GCA_031772625.1. NCBI lineage: Eukaryota > Viridiplantae > Streptophyta > Pinopsida > Pinales > Pinaceae > Pinus > Pinus tabuliformis. The sequence continues at coordinate 443,656,993 of CM062804.1, read as the reverse complement.
AACAGCAACCTGTAACAACATCCAATGTGTAACAACAATCTGTAAGAGCATCTAACGTGTAGCAGAAACCTGTAACAACATCTAATGTGTAGCAGCAACCTGTAACAATACTCAGGGTGTAACAACGAACCATTCTACCCTTTCCTGCAGTTAATCCTTACTTCATGTCTGCTTCATAGCTTCATTCTCGTGAGTCAACACCTAAAAAGAAGAACTTCCCAAAATACTTCTTCATTGCTTTCCAAATAATTTAGCCACAAAAAGGAATAAAGTCTCGTATTATTTGGTAAACTATAACAAAGTAACATGACAGTAGAATAGGTTAAAAAGGTAAGAAAATAGGGAATTTGGTCATATAAAGTCATAGGACTGGGGGACAAAAAGGTTAAAACGGGGGAAAGAATGTGCAGAAAATAGGTTAAAAACCACTCCAAACAAGTAGCCAAAATATTAAGGAAAGGAGACACAGTTCACTTTAGGATTGCACTAGGGTTTCTGGATGCCATTCGCGATATGGTTTTCTCCTAGGCTCTGAGCAAGGATTTATGACTATATCAAACAAGCAGGATAGAATATTTGGGGATGATATTTGAGGACCATCTTGATGGGGACTCAAATTTCTTTTCTTTGAAAGAGAGGATTGGTATAGTATTGGAGGAGTAGGGAGTTTGGGAATTTGTGTAGAGTCCACTCGTTGCACCACCATATCCTCAACAATTTGCCTAGCATAACAAGACCTATTCAAAGGTGAGAAGAATAGTACTTGAAGGAGTCGAGGATCATACCATACATCACCCTTCCAGAAATAAGATAACTCAGGACATGTGGATAGTTATCTTAGGGTTGTACCAAGTTATGTGTGTGGCTAGGAAGTTGGTACTCAGAGATAAATTCATAAATATCAAGATGACTAAGTATGAGCCCATGATTTCTTACTTGACTAGATTTTCCCAAGTGAAGGATAAGTTAGCTTGGGTTGGGGAGATAGTCTTAGATAGATACCTTGTCAATTTCTCACTATTGGGCTTTCACAAGTCATGGGTAAAATTCACTAATGTTGTGAGTGGCAAAGAAAAGCTTCCATATAGGGAGTGGTATGGAGTGATTGTGTGCAAGAGGAGATCCAAAAGCAAGATAAATATGGGTCTCATGTGAAGATTAAGGAAGAGGAAAAAATTTCGCTTGCTATAAAATGGGGCAAGGCCAAGGGCAAGAAAAATACAAGAGGGAAAAGTCAAGTTTAGGAGGAAAGAAGAAGAAATATCTCAACAAACTAAAGTGATTCTCTTGTCATTAGTTTGGGCACTACTCCACCAAATTTCCAAACAAGGAGAAGGGATCCAAGAAGATCGCATGCCAACATCAACAAAGGTGGAGGAATTTACTTCTCATTTTGAGAAGGCAGTTTCACTCATAGCTTGCATGACAAGCTCAATGGCTAGTAGCGTGTGCCATATGAATTGTCACAACAACTTGTCATATGAGCCATAATAAGGGATATTTCAACCAACTGATAGAGAAGAATATGTAGTTTCATATAGAGAGGGGAGATGATGGTAGGTACATAGCATAGGGCATGGGTATTGTCAAGTTTGAGAGGAATTCCGAGAATCATCTCTTCCTTGGAGATGTCATCTATGTCCCAGGGTTGAAGAAAAACCTTGTAACTGTCTCAACCTTGGAAAAAACGGTTATGAGGTTATCTTCAGTAGAGGAAAGGATTTCCTCAAGACCTTACATTTTGGAGCCAGGAAGCAGAATGGAGCTATAGTGAAGAACCTCTATAGGTTACAATTTGAGATAAAATTGGCCTTGAGAAATAGAGATATCAATGTACATAGATGTGACATTAGGGAGCTTTGGCATATTTTTATGGGTCACTTACACCATGGAGTGCTGAAGATTTTTAGGGGGATTTCTACAATGTTACCACAATACAATGTAGATCAGGATGATGTGTCCAAGAGTAGCATACTTAGAAAGTATGCCAAGATATCCTTTTCCAGTAGAGGAAACAGGGCCAAGAGCATCTTAGAGTTGGTATATTTGGATGTATGTGAACCACTTTACTTTCCATCCCTGATGTGATAAAGAAATTATGTCACCTTTATTTATGGCCACTTGAGAAAGACATGAATCTTCTTCATGAAGAAAAAGATCAAGTCTTCTAGAAATTTGTGGAGTTCAAATATTTGGTGGAGAACTAGACTACTAGGAGGATCAAGGCACTAAGATTAGACAACTATGGGGAGCACATCTCCAACACCGTCAAAGAATTGTGTGCCAAGGATGGCACCAGGAGATAACTCACTACACCTTATAACCCTCATCAGAATGGGGTGGCTGAGCACAAGAACTGGAGCATTGTTGGAGAAACCAAGGCTATGTTGCATGACCAGGGGCTACCTACGTTTCTTTAAGAACATGTATGCAACATTGCATTCTTTTTGCAAAACAAGATTCCACACAGGGTGCTAGGAATAGTCATCCCAGAGGAGGATTTCACAGGAAAAAAGCCTAACGTGCCTCACTTCAGGATCTTTGGTAGCCTTGTTTATTTCCATGTCTTGTGATAACTTGAATAAGATGGATCCCACAATAGAGAAGGACATTTTCATGGGTTATAGTGAGACATCTAAGGCATACAAGGTGTATGTCCCAACACCTAAGAAGATAGTGATCAAACGTGTTATGAAGTTCGAAGTGGAGAGGGCACTCAAGAAGTACTTTAAGTGAGAGCATGATGCAACATAGGAGGAGGAGTAGTAGGCTACCAAGCATTAGCTCAACCAGTTCTTCAAACTTCATTACAACTAGTTATAGGGCATGTCGACTAGCACGCAAATGAGGAGAAAGTAGAGGAATAGGAAGGGAGAGTAGAGCTATAGTTTCCCACTTAGCCAATGACTCCTACTGTAGTGAGAGGATGAGCCAGATGGGAAAATCACTTGATTAAGGAGGCTTAGGATAGAGTTTTAACTCCCAACTTCACATTCAAATAGAGTAAACAACTACAAAGATATACCTAGTTTATGACAGTTATGATTGAGGTGATAGACTCATAACCTTCTTGTTATAAGGAGGCAGCTACTTAGCAGGTATGGTGAAATGCCATGATGGAGGAATATTCCTCTATCATGTAGAATGACATCTTGGATATTGTGACAAGACCAGTTGGAAAGTCAGTGGTTGGTTCACGTTAGGTGTACAAGATTAAGCATACAATTGATGGGAGTGTGGAGAAGTGCAAGGCTAGATTTATGGCCAAAGGTTTCTCTTAGGTTGAAGGGATATATTATGATGATATGTTCGCACCAATGGCCCAATATTCACCCATTAGGATTATTTTGGCAATTGTAGCATAGATAGGGTGGAAGATCCACTAAATGGACATGAAGACCACCTTCCTTAATGGAGTTATTTAGGAAGAGATATATATTGAGCAACTTGAGAGGTTTGATACTTTTAGTAGAGACATGCATGTTTACATGTTGAAGAGAGCTATTTATGGGTTCAAGTAGGAACCAAGGGCTATGCATGGATAGAAAATTACCTTCTCGGATTGGGCTTCACCAAGAGTGAAGTTGACCCTAACATGCACTACATTGTGGTTAAGGGTCAACCTCTCATTCTTGTGTTATATGTTGGCGATTTGATATTGATAGGGGATAAGGAGCTCATCTGTGACTGCAAGAGAGATTTTTCAGAGGAGTTTGAGATGAATGATATAGGTTTGATGCATTATTTCCTTAGGTTGGATGTTTGGAAGGGTGATGGAGAGATATTCTTGGGACAAGGTAGGTACATGTAGGATATTCTCAAGAGGTTCCACATGCAGGATTGCAAACCCATGACCATGCCTCTAGTCACAAACTAGAGGAAGGTGGAGACAACCAGAGGTGAGTGAGTGTATCCTACTCTCTATAGGAAACTCATAGGTTCATTGATGTATTTGGTGAACACACGACTAAGTATTTACTTTGTAGTTAACCAGTTGAGTTGGTTTATGGTTGAGCTGACCAAAGTGCATTGGGTTGCTACCAAGCACGTGCTGAGGTATCTCAAGGGCATAATAGATTCTGGGTTGTTGTATAGGCAGGTTGATGGAGTCAGTTTTCAAGGATTCATAAATGAAAATTTGGTAGGGGGTTTAGTAGACAGGAAGAGCACTTTAGGTTGTGCTTTTAGTGTTAGGCTAGTAGTTTTTTTGTGGTTTAGCAGTAAGAAAAGATCAATGGCACAGGGCTTGACTAAGGCTGAGTCAATGGTTTCTAGCTTGGAAAATTGCAAGGCTATTTGGTTGAGGAAGCTACTTGTTGGGTTATTCAATCAAAGGTTGGAGCCCACAGTCATAAACTATGATAATCATAGATGTATCAAGCTCTCTGAAAATATAGTGTTTCATTAATGCTCCAAGAACATCAAGAATAGGTACCACCATATCAAAGAATGTGTTTATATAGGTAAAATCAGAATTTAGTACGTACCCATAGAGGACCAGCCAAAAAATATCTTTACCAAAGAATTGACAAGAGGTAGATTCATTTACTTCAGAGATAAACTAGGTGTAGTATAGAACACCTTCCTCTCTAAGAGTAAGCGTTAATTGAAGTTGGAGATGGAAGGGTTCTTATACTCAATTTAGAAGTCTGCTAAATTTGGTAGACGAACCCACAAGTGAAGCTAAGCCACAGTTTAATTTTCTTATTTTTGGCTTAGGAAAATTTTGATTTTCCTATAGTTAAAAATAGAATCGATCTCATTTGTCCATTGAGTTTTAATCTTAGTCATTTGTGGAAGATGGAAGGTTTTTATCTCAACCATTCATGGAAGATGGAAGGCCAAGTCAACTTTATAAGGAGAGAAAGGGCCCAAAATTAACATAGGATTATGCACTAGAGACTTGCGTGTTACAACTCAACAAACAAGTGTTTCTAGATCAATGCATTAAGGTAGGAAGAGAGGCCAAATAGCCTCAACAATTTCTTCAGTCAACACATTTATCTTTCAGGGCCAAGTTAGCTTGTGTAGAGAGGCCATATTAACCTAAAATAATTGTGAGTTAGGCTATAATAGTTGCGTAGACAAGAGGGTTGAGTTAGCCTATAACAACTATGCAATCAAGGAGGGTTGAGTTAATTGTAACATCTACACAAACAAGGAACCCGAGTTGGATAAGAGTGCACATATCAATGTGTTGAGGAACAATGAATTGAAGGGAAAATTTTCCCTTTGATTTGTAATAATTATTTGAGATATTTGCTAAGAAAAATAATAAAAACACACAAGTTGACATATTTTCCCCAGTTGGGGTGTCCTGCGTAAATTATGGTGTATTGTTGATTGTGTTCTTGTGTCTTCGTGGATTTATTTCTCACTGCTATTATTTGTTAGAATATTCAGAATATTTGGTAAAAGTGTTTGGAGTCCAGTTTTCAGAATTTTTATTAAATTAGAAGTTAGGTATTAGAAATCTAACAATATTGAAACTTCAAAGGCCTATTGCTTTTATGATCCTTCCATCAATAAGATGATTGAGTGGAGGGATATTTTCTTTGACAAATTTATTTCCCATGGCCTATTGAGATCTTACCCCACTCTTATTACATAAGATTCACCTCTAATTGTCTCAATGGACCTTTCTTTTACAAGACCTAATGATCTTCCTCTTTTGGGTGCTTCTTTTGACACCTTTTCTAAAGGAACTCAATTAACAATCCATGATGAGGCTTGTATTGATGACTTTTCTAATTATATTAACACTAAAGCCTCTTCTACATAGGTGGATTTATTCGGTGTCTTATTGGTTGAGCTAACGTATCATAATGCTACCGAAAAACTCTCTATTTCTACACCCCCACCAATTAGGTCATTGGTAATTCCTATTTAGACCACATCTAATTTAGGATCATAGTATGTCATACATTCCCCATGAATGTCAAGATAAATGTTAATAAAGGTCCCCTATTTCACATGTTCTTATTTTTTAGGATTTTGTTAATCTTACTATTTTCTATGAAATAGAGAAGCCCTATGAATGGAAGGATCCTATAGCTATAGAATATATTGTTTTTATAAAACAACCAAACTTAGAAATGAAGTTGGTTGCAAATGGGCGTATAAAACAAGCATGATGCAAATAGAAAACTAAAAAAACACAAAGTGTGCCTTGTTGCTAAAGGTTTGTGCATGAGATATTTGGACTTTTTTCTCCAAGTGCTTGTATGGATTCCATTCAAATGATTTTAAAATAAAATCTCACAATAACGCTCACCTCACATCCACACTAACAACAAAAAGCTATATACTTCCACAAAGTAGTTCCTTACTACTCACTAACGTTTGAAAATCATAATCGACTACGTGAAAAAACAATACTAGAAGGATGGTATTAACCTCAACTGTTAACACGTAACAACTTAGTTCCTTACTACTCACTAACGTTTGAAAATCATAATCGACTACGTGAAAAAACAATACTAGAAGGATGGTATTAACCTCAACTGTTAACACGTAACAACAACAGATTAAGGTTACTAAGCCATTTAGTATGGTAATATGCCCACAAGTCCAATGTAAGTTAAAATTGAAGTAATGAAAGTTAAATTGAATTAGCCATGGGAAAATAAAAAATAATAATTTAAAACTATTTTCATGATTTATCTTCCTTGCCACTTGGAGATTTCAACGCTGCAATTTTGGCCATTCAAATTTTCATTTTGAAAATTCTCCAAAATAAAGTCCAGCGTACTTGCAGGTTTGCTTAATAGAAAATTGACCCAGCTATATATTGACACGAGAATATTATTATTTTGTATAAAACTTATTATTATTATTATTTTGTATAAAACTGGGTGAAATAAGTTATTTAATTAATGATGTACTTAAATAAAATGAAAATTATGTGCGTATTTTTAGTTGCTCTACTTATAAGATGATTGATATGTCAATTTTTGAAAATGAAATATCAAAATTAGGTGTAGTTGACATGGAGAACATCTATTAAGTACTATAAGTTGAGTTATGTTTAAGTGGTGTTTGATTTACTTTTTATTGTAAGCATAACAAACATAGTGGAGAGACATTAGAGTTTGAGAGATATTAAAGTTTTTTTCTTAAAAAACTTTTAAGTGGATTGAAAAAATGTTTTAAAATATAATTTTGGGAAATTTTTATAGATCCAAGAGAACTAAAAAAAAGGTTTTATTTGAACAAGCTTAGGGCTTTGAAGATGTTTATATGTCCATAAAAATTTTTGATTTTTTGAAGCATGATAGTGTTTTGGGTTCCAAAAAATACGTCAATGTGATGAGACGTGCATTCAGCCAAGATTTTTCTTACAGGGCACATTGAAATCTATTTTTTTTTTTGTGATATGGAGAGAAGCCTCATGTAATAAGGAAAACATCAAGAAAGTAGATGGTGAATGATAAGTGAGAGATGATAGTTATGGGTCGGAAAGGACAACTCACGTAGATCAAAAGAAGAAATTGAAAAGAAGAGGTAGAGATCATTCCCATGTTTAGAAAGATTCATGCCACAACCAAGGAACCCATAAGTCTTATAGGATATGAAGAAGAGATCGAGGGTGATTAGTGTAGCATGGATCTGCTACAAACTCCTATGTTTAATGGTAAATTTTTTTATTTTCGGGTTGTCAAAATAAAAACTTTTCTTCGATGTAAAGGGTTGATTGAGTACCTGTCTAATAACCCATATGATGAAGTATGTGATGCTTTAGTATTGGATTTTATAAAATAGGCATTGGATGAGAAGTTTTTGTGCAAGGTAGAAAAAGTTACATCTTCCTAAGAAGCATGGAATATCTTGGAAGCATAATCTGGTACAAAGGAAAGTGACATGCATCAACATGTTGTGTCACATTGTATTGAAGAATCAATAGAGAAGTTAGGTGTAGATCTGAGAGTAGATGAGTAAGACTTTGGGAGGACAACATAGCTTGGAGAATCCCACTCGAAGATGAATGATGGTCATGAAGGTTGTAAAAGTGAGACTCATTATGCAGATATGCATCTGGATGAAGAAGACATTGAAAATATTACAGAGAGAGAAGTTGAAGCCTTTATGTGTGAAGGAGAGCAAGAACATATAAAAGTCTTCTCGATCCATCACATAATTGAAAAATTGTTGACACATTTTGAGCCATCTCATGTGGTTCATCATCACGACGAAAGGTGGTGCTGTCGTTATTCTTGATAAGTAGGTTTACATTGATAAGATGATGGATGACCTTACTGATAGTGGTAGCTATAAAACTATGAGAAAAATCCCACTTTCTAAAATCACTAAAGAAGTCTCCAATGCTATCATGTCTAATAATTTCTGTTGTAACATAAGCAAGAGACTTATTGAAAGCGACCTACTCACCCCTCATATCTATGGCCTCCCTAAAATCCATAAAGAAGGCACTCTGTTGAGACCTATTGTGAACACAATTGGTGGGCCTACTTATCTCTTGGATAAGCATTTATCCCTAAAGCTTAAGCCTCTTGTCGGTAATACTAACTCTTTTGTTAAGGATTCGTCCTCTTTCATAAAGGAAATTAAATGTTTTAAGTTTCAACCCAATGATATTTTGGTTAGTTTTGATGTTGTTTCTCTTTTTACTAAGATCCCTATTAATGAGGCCATTGACATCATTAATAACATCACTGACCCTAATACAACCAAATTAGTCAGTGTTTGCTTAAAATCTACTTTATTTAGCTTTTAGGATGATATTTATGAGCATATATGTGGAGTGGCTATGGGCTCCTCTGTTGCCCCCATTGTAGCAAATCTTTTCATGGAGGATTTTAAGACTAAAGACCTTGCTTCTACTCCTTTTTGTCCTAAGATTTGGAAAAGGTATGTTGACGATACCTTTATCATTTGGCCCCATGGTCATGAAAAACTTGAAAGCTTTAGGAAGCATCTTAATAGGCAATTTGATTTTATTAAAATCACTATGGAGATCGAGGTTGATGGAAGCATTCCCTTTCTTGATTTCCTCATCACCAGGAAGGAAGATGGCTCCATCTCTCACTAAGTTTTCTGCAAGAAGACTCACACGGAGCAATATCTCCATGTTATTTCACATCATCACCCAACCCAAAAATTTGTTGTTTTGAATACCCTTGCTACCATAGCCCTTAGGATTTCTAATGATATTCATATCAATGATGAGCAATCTCATCTTTTAGATGTATTAATGAGAAATGGTTATCAAAAGCATCAAGGCATGAAAGCCTTCGAAAAGGCTGAAAATCAATGAAAGAGCCTCGAACTAAATCTGATTCTAGCAATCTGATTGCCATTGTCCATCTTCCTTTTATTCAAAGAACCACAAACAAGTTGGCTCAAATTCTTAAGAAAAAATATCTCTACGACCTTTAAGTTACTTACCACCATTTAGTATTCCCTTAGGTTTGTTAAAGACTAGATTGACCCCTCTAACTCTAAAGGGGTTTACATTATCCCATGTTCCTGTGGGAATCCTTATATATATATATATATATATATATATATATATATATATATATATATATATATATATATATATATATATATATATATAATAAACTAAAACAAATTAAATTAAAATTAAAAAAATTAAAAAAAATTGACCCAGGGCAACCTAGGTCAATTCCGGTCGGTCATAGCCACGGTGCCTTGTGCGTGGCCGTTGCCTTGTGCCTGGCCGGGGTGACACTGCACAACGTCGCCCCGATCAGGCTCGACGCCTCGCGATGCTCGGCGGGGCGGGGCGGGTGTTGTGCAACACTCACCTCGACCAACTCAGAGGCCCCGCGGCCTTCGGCGACCATGGTTTTGCTAGCACCGCCCCGACTAGGCCCGAGGCCCCGCGGCCTTGGGCAGCGAAGGCCGTACTCGATTATGGCTGTCGAGGGCTACGGGGCCTCGGGCCTAGTCGGGGTGGTGTTGCACAATGCTGCCCTTGCCAGGCTTGAGGCCCTGTGGCCTTGGGTGGCCATGGCCGAGGGCGGCCTAGGTTGATTCTGGGAATTGACCTAGGCTGCCTCGGGAACAATTTTTTTTTGAAATTTTTAAAATTTTAGTTTAATTTATTTTAGTTTATTTTTTTTTATTTTTTTTTAATTGCATATATATTTTTAAATTATGTGGTTTTTTTATTTATTTTGTTCTTTAATCTTTAAAAAAAATTGTTTTTAATGTATTTATTTTTATTTTTTTCTTGAATTATGTCTCTTTTTTAATATTTTCCATATTGTTTGATTTTTTGTTTCATATTTTTTTTTTAATTTGTTTCATATTTTATTTTTTATTTTTTATTTGTACAACTTAATTTTATTTTTTACTTTTTTTACATTTTTATGGTTTTTTTTGTTTTTTTTATATATTTATATATTTGATTTTTTTGTCATGTTTTTTTTTTTTTTTTTTTACTTCTTATTATTTTTTTTTGTTTTTGTTTTTTCAATGTTTGAATTTTGTTCTCTTTTATATTTTGTATTTTTATTTATTTATATATTTATTTATTATTTTGGTATCTTTTTTTCTTTTCTTTATAGACACATTACAAGGCCCATATCCCAACTCCATTCTTCAAGCCCAACATGTCATTGATTCCTTGGAATTTGGCACACATATGTTCACATACCTTGAGTAGGGTTGGGAAACTTTTCCCTCGAGATTGATGAAGCTAAAAGAAAAGAAAAAGGATATCATGGCCACAACAAAACAAAAGAAAAAAAATCAAAATGCAAAGGATGGTCGGGACAAAAAGATTAGCACGTGGGCAAAAGATTAGCATGAACTCTACCTTCCTCAAATGGTCATCCCCTGATTCCTGAGCACATGATGCTCCATTACATAAAAAAGGAACCCTTGCATGTCCCAAACCTAATGAGCGATGAACTAACTCATCTTAAGGGGTAATAAAATTTCTCTATCATAAAGAGTGTTAAAATTTGGCAACTAGGGCCAAACTCCATGTGGGCCTACTTATTTATGGCAATTGATATTTTTCTTGGATTCCTCTCATCAAGAGGTGTAGGATTGATCTAATGATCATCTGATTCCAACATGTATTCATGGAGATATGAATTTATTTGTGTTATGTGACAATTCGTCAAGGTCGTTCAACAACCAAATTGCCCCCACTTGTCCTCAACGTTTTGCTATAAATAGAGGTGGCCTTCAAGTCATTTAGATACACACTCTCTTGTGATCTCTCGTCATTCTGTTTTGGGTTTTGATGAAGGAGAGATCTAGAGGGAGTGCCCTAGGATATACGCTGGCCTAATGATGCCCTAATCCGTAGTAAGGGGAAGAAGCCTAGACCCTAATGCTGTCATGGAGAGCCCTAATTACAGTCAGGGAGAAGCCCTAGACGCGGAGGAGAAAAGGCCTTCTAGGAGTGCCTACGCTACCCTATATTTGATCCAGGAGGATCTCGTCAGATTAGTTGCACAGGTCATCGTCAGTGTTCAGTGTCGTCATCAAATTCAGTTCGGTGTCATCAGCTTCGACAATGTTGGTTATGGATCAGGTTGTTAGGGTAATATGGTTTTTCATGGCATTCAGTTGAAATGGGTTTGTACCTGGCTGTCGACCTATGTTCATCAATAGTTCCGCCAGGATTGGTCGTCGATGTGTTTGTCTTCACCTCGTAGGATTTGGTCGTCGACATGTGATTTTCATTCGCCTCATAGGATTTGGTGTCGACATGGGTGTCGTTCGTTGTAGAGGTTCGATATGGTATGTCATCAGGGTTGTCGTCGCAAAGGTAGCTGGTGTCGATGATGTGTATATGGTTTTATGTGACATTGTGACAATATGTTGTACATGGGTTTTTGAAAAGCAAAATGTAATCCTAAACATCTAAACCTAAACCTAAGTTTGCAACCCTAGCCTAATACATTACAATGATATGTATTTCAAAACTATACATAAACCTATGCTAAAACCATCAAAACCTAAGTCCTACCTATCACATTCAAACCATGCATTAAAAACCCCAAGCCTAAGTCCTAACCCTAGCCTAATTAACCCTCGAGCATATGTTATAAAACATTACAAACAATCCATAACACTGTCCAAACCACGCGGGAAGCCTAACTGCGTCGGAGAAACATGTGACAGGATTTGGATAGACCGTCGAGTTAACCATAGTCAGTTGACTACGTCAGAGTTTTCACCGCAGCAGAGGACATGTGAATGCTGTAGTGGGGTTCGGTGGTAACCGCCAGGTCTCGGAACCGCTGCAGAAATCGTTGATATGTGAATGCTTGGGAACCGCAACTGCATCAGAGGTAAGCCACTAGAGTTAATCGCGCAGGAAGAACACGGACACATGCCAACAGTCACTGCGAGGGTAGCCCGAACCGCTGGGGAAGACTGTAGAGGTGGAAGCCTGTGGTTAGACTACGATTGGTCACACGCAACCGCCAAACCGCCTCAGTTTGGTTAGCTGACCACCAATGGTTAAATACTTATCCAATGTATTTTTGGGTTCTATATGGTTTGTTGTTAAGTTTTTTGTTCGGAATTAATTCAAAGGCCTAGAAACCTACCCTAGGTGTCAAATTCCAACAAGGCCGAGACAAACCACCCTTGAATGCAACCAAATTCATCTACAATTCAGCCAAAGAGGTTTTAATGTACCTACAGGCCTATAAGAGGCAGATTTTCTTCATTGATCAGAAGGAGAGTAGTTTTGACTTTTGTTTGCAGATTCTAGAGGTCATAGGAGGTTTTGTTTTTAGTGTAACAGGAGCATCCAGAGTCGGAATTGGGAACTGTGATAGGCGTTGGAAAGACGGTTCAAAGAGCTATCTGTTGACAGTGATTAGAAGTGCCTGTGAGTACATTTAGTTTGATCAAATATTTGTGTAATCGACCTCTTCTGTTTCAATCCTAATAAAGCAGTCACCCATCTTGAAAGTAGACCCGGAGACGTAGTCTATCAGGGATGAACTTCGTAATCAACTTTGTTGTCTGGTATCGCTGTGTTTTTACTATTTTCACTTCTATTTTACATCTTTCTTGTGTTTAATCAATTGTCGTAAAGTCTTCTTCTCAAGCAGTTTTCCTCGTTTTCTGCAGTTTCAGCTAACATTCAATTCATTAATGGTTAAGCAATTCTACATCAGTTTTAGTCTATGATCATTTCAGATCATATAATTTGGTATCAGAGCAGGTTGCATTTGTATAATTTTCCATTGAAAGTTGTTAATTTTAGGTATGTTCTATGCTTAGAGCAATTTATTTCAATTTTCATAGTTAGCTCAATATATTTTCTAGATTAGCAATCACATCAGCATTAAAGTAAATTGCAGATAGAACATAAAAATAAATCGTAGAAGACAAGCCAAGACAAGAGGACAAAAGATGTGGTGCTAGCCAGGGACAAACCCCAATGTGGGGAAACCTTAATCAATTCTTCTTATATGTTCTTCAATAGTTCATCAGAGAGAGAGAGATGGTACGTTTACAATAGAAGTCAACACTTTGAATTATCTAGATAAGAGCATAGATCATCTGTAAGAAGATGATACTTGAGATCAGTTGAAGACATGCTGCTTCAATTGATTCTCCAAGGTGACTCCTTCACTTATTGTTGTGCTACATTTCATCATCATGTTGCACCTCACTGTGCTGCACCATGTTGCACCCATCATCACTATGCTGCATCTCATCGCGCTTCATTAATCATGACTGTACCCATCACTGTATTGCATTATGTGCCATTGTTGCACAATGTTGCCATACTAACCTATGTGTCGGCTGCGTCTTGCTTGCTTGTTGTCCCTAGCATGCTTGTTGTCCTTAGCATGCTTACTATTGCATGTTAGCTGTAACATTCCATGCTTGGTGTATTTGCTGTTAAGTACCATACAACTATCCCAATGTTAGTTTGTTGTCCCTTGCATGTTGCTCTCCTTCGGAGACAGATGCTCTGGCTGTTTCGACAGTTCCAACAGTTCCGACTGTTCCCAGTAGTTCCGGCAGTTCCAACTGTTCCTGGAAGTTCCGACAATTCCTTGCAGTTCCGGCAGTTTTAGCAATTCCAGTTGTTCCCGGAAGTTCCAACAGTTCTAGAAATTTCGACTGTTCCCGGCCATTTCAGATTCTACCCTCTGCATCAGATTTCCTGCCTATTCAGGAAGTTCTGGAAATTCTGGTTATTCCCGGTGTTGGCATTATGTGTCTAGTATGGCTCTATGATTCATGTGTTGTACTTGATGGCAACTCATACAGGTGGCAATGCTCTGATCAGGCTCTCAAAATGTTGGAAATTAAGAGGTACGCAGGAGAATAGTTCAAAATGGGCGTACCCGCAGGTACACTGTGAAGGGGCTGCAGTCATACATGCAGGTCATCCGTTCAGAAGGTGCGTACCCCCAGTTCACTTACTTCAAGGCAGAGAAGCGCGCTCACGTGGGGTTTCTTATGTTTGGCCCGTGGTATTTAGCCCGCCGTTCTTGATTCTATGGTTTTGGCCCATGGTATTGTTTTATATTATTATTATTATTGAGCCCCATGTTTTTGGGCCCCTTGTATTGGTTATCTATGGTATTGATCCATGATTTTAGGAAGAGCTTGCCTATATAAAGCAAAGGAGATCATTTGGCCAAGGTATCTTTTTACAAATTGAATATCTTAAGATCTGAAATATTGGGTTATCAGTTTAAAAGCTTGATCTATATAAAAGTGAAGTTGAAAGTGAATCAATGAAGGGTGATCTCTCGGGCACATGATCAGATCTGGGCATCTGACTATTTGTGGCACACTGGGGAACTGCCAATTCGGCCCTAACCAGAAGTACGCAGGTGATTAACAATGCAAGTGCGTGGGTACGCACAGCAGAAGAAGGCGCACTGCGTGGGTACGCAGAGCAGAAAAAGGTGGAGTGTGTGGGTATGCAGGGCGATAGAGGTTCAGGTGCGTAGGCACAGTGAAAGTACACGGCCCTTCAGAAGCCACAGGTGCGTAGGTACGCGGCGCGATAGCGTCTGTGGGTGCGTGGCTACAGTAGCAGTACGCGGCGCGATAGCATCTGTGGGTGCGTGGCTACAGTAGCAGTACGCAGCGTAATTGAAGAAATAGTGCGTGGGTACGCGGCGCAGCGGAAGGCTCTCTGCGGGTATACGCAGGGGAGCAGAAGGTGAAGTGCGGATACACGCAGGCCAGAGAAAGAAAAACTGCGTATCTGTATTAAGGCATTTATTTGACTGACTTTTCTTTGTTGATAAGGTGTTTTGGGTTTAGTTTACTGTTTCTATTGATCTGGTTACTGCAGTTGACTGGGTGATTTACTTGTACTTGATGATCATTTGATGTTCATGGATCCAGTCTGAAAATTTATGAAAAGTGGTCCTTGAGAGAAAAAAAGTAGGGGGTTGTAGCTCCCTTCCAGGAGAGACTGGAAAACGAGAGAGAGTTGTAGCTCTCTGCAGGTTGCAGCCTGCGTACTGGTAAAGGACTGCACCAGTACAAAATCATTGTAAAAGGAGTTTCTAATTTGAAAGAAGATAGAGACATATTGCAGCAGGTGGTTTTCACCCACATTGGGTTTCCACCTTATATCTGGTGTTCTTTGGTGTGACTATCTGTTTTTCTTGTTCATGCTCATTATTTTATGGTACTGACATGCAAAATAATTCAAAGTACAAATAAGGAAGATTTATTAAAGAACTTGATAATACTGATTCACCCCCCCTCTCAGTATTATTTCCAACACCCGGCAGTTCCGGCAGTTTCTGTTATTCTGGTAATTTCGGTAGTTCTAACAGTTCCTGGCAGTTTCTGACTTTTGCCCTCTGCGTTAGCTTTCCTAACTGTTCCGGCAGTTCCGGCAGTTTCAGCTATTCCCAGCAGTTCTGGCTTTTCCCGACAATTCCAGCAGTTCCTGACAATTTCGACAATTCCGGCTATTCCTGACAGTTTTGGCTTTTCCTAGCAGTTTCGACAGTTCTGGCTTCTGCCCTATGGATTAGGACAGCGCTATCCCTTAGGATCTATCCTCCTACTAAAACCCAAAGACAAGTAGAGAAGAAGAGATCCCAAGTGTGTTGAAATGACTTGAAGGCCACCTCTATTTATACTAAAACGTTGAGCACAAGTGGGTTTTATTTGGTCGCTCGCTGACCTTGACGAATAATCCCATAACACAAATAAATTCATATCTCCATGAATACTTATCGGAATTGGATGATCTTTAGATCAATCCTACACCTCTCGATGAGAGGGATCCAAGAAAAATATCAGCTTCCATTAATAAGATGACCCACATGGAGTTTGGCCCTAGTTTCCAATTTTAACACTCCCTCTCAACTAGGGAGAGCTACATTCGCTGATCCATATGTCCGACTGTACTATCTCTACCATCAGTGCACTACACTGCTCTGCTCTATTGAGCTCTACTTTACTCTACTCTGCTTTGCTCTGCTGAACCATGAAGAAGAAGAATTGATCAAGAATGTCTCATACCATTCTCTATTGACACGAAGTTAGTTTCATCTGAAGAGAATGTATCACATCACTCTTACTGGCTCGAAGTCAGTTTTGTTGATCCCAGATCAATATCACAAGAGAGTGTCTCAAATCACTCATACTGATCCCAGATCAATGGAGGTCATCTTAGCATAAGGAGTATGGTAGATACATCGATGCATCCATCAATAGTACTATTATGGTCCCTAACCCCATTTCCTTGCTCATTGATCAGATGAGAGGTACTTCCCATGAGTCCCAGAATGCATGGGTAGGATGCCTCGATAGGAGAACTAATCATCCTGTCCATAGGAGAATGAATCATCTTGCTCCACAATCACCACAGGAGAACTAATCATCCCAGCCATAGGAGAACTAATCATCCTGTTTCACAGTTGCCATGGGAGAACTAATCATCCCAGCCCACAAGAGAACTAATCATCCTGTTCCACAGTTGCCACTGGAGAACTAATCATCCTGGCCCATAGGAGAACTAATCATCCCGGCCCATAGGATAACTAACATCCTGTTACACAATCGCCATGGGGTATCACAGGGGAAGGTTGAACCTGTCATCTTGTACATAACGCACCACCAGGGGAGGGTGAGTTGCCCTGTGGTTGTATGTTGCTCCAGTAAGTACCCCAAGCCCCTTAGAGATCCTAGATCTCAATGCATGCAACATGAAGTACCCTTATAAGAAGGTCTCTCAATGACTCTAAGTCGTTTGGGAAAGTCACAAATTTGACCTTTCCCCAAGGCTTTGAAAAAATGTTTGCGACCTGTACATCAGTCTCAATGCGATGGAGCCTCCTCGCTCATCGACTTACCATATCCCAGATAAGGAAATATCTAATGTCTATCTACTGGAGCAATCATCGAATACAAGATTCCTTAATAATCGAATCACCCCTCTGGTTGTCACAGAGAATCACAGTGGTATTCATCATGTGTAAAAATAACACACTTAAGAGCTTCTGCAATAATGCAGCTTCACACGAGATCATACTTGTAGCTATGTATTCGATTTCGGTGGTGTTTATAGCAATCGACTTCTTCTTCCTGCTCATCCATTATATCGAAGCAGAATCCAAAGAGAATCAGCATTGAGAAGTTCTCTAGTGATCCTCCACACTGGCTGCCCAGTCAGCATTTGAATAATAATGCAGTTTCATATTTTTGGCAGTGTATCTCAATCCATGAGAGATTGTGCCCCGAAGATATCTTAGAAGATTCTTGGCACCAATCCAGTGAGGCTCAACCAAATATGAGCTCACCATGCTAAATTCAAAACATATATCCGGACGAAAGTTCACCAAGAACATCAACGCGAATGAGTTTATGAAACTCAGAGGCATTTCCCAAATCTGGTCTAACATCACTACAATATAACTTCTAAAAGTTAAGATGCTCGAGGTAGTCATAGGCTTGCCATTTATCATTCCACATCCGAAATCCAACTCCCTCTTACTTCTGCAAACGAGAGGGTTTGCACCTGTCAAAAATAGGTCATCCTCATAAGGTGTCGGTATGAGAGGTCTATCATCCATAGCCTTCGGGTAATGGTTTGGATCGGTTTCACTCCTAGTGAATCTCAACTTCATCAGATAGCTATCAATCTTCCCATACTACACCGGGGTGTTTTGCTTCAATCCATAGAGGACTTTCTTCCACATGTATACATGAGATTCCTGATACGAATCTCAAACTCCTTGAGTTGTTCCAAACATGTGGACCTGCTGCATGAGGGGAATGGTCCGCTCATAAGATTTTCCTTTTGTAATTTTCAGACATGTACCTTCATGCTCTTCTTGAATTCAGGCATCCCTATCACCATCTGACTCACATCGGGTAGGGCCCCATAGGCAAACCTCCGGTGTTATAGATGCGATATGTCAAATGACATGATCCCCAATGGACCATCCTGCAACTTGATACAAATTTCCAACCCTGAACCCATGAGAAAAAGCATCTTTGAAAATTCTATTTTTTAACACGTACCTTTCCATTTATGAATGCCACCCTGAAACCTTTGACTTCCATTTCCGAGATGGACACCAGGTTCTTCTTGTAATTAGGTACATAAAAGAGATTCTTGTAAATGAATAGAGTTACCCTCATTCACTTGAGGGGTAACATTCCCTACGCCCTTTCCGGGATAGGTGGCATCGACTCCAAGTATAATCCCACGGTTGTTTCCATCTCTTCAAAATTCGAGAGAGCACCCTTCTATCTAATGAGGTGCCTTGAAGCACTATGATCAATAAGCTAGATTCCCAAATAATCTAAAGGAGAGGGCCGATACAAGATAACACTTATTTATCTTATCAGAAACAACATTTGATTCTTCATACTTGGGGTTCCTTGCTTTCTCTGAAGAGTCAGCCATTTCCTTGATGACCTGGATTACATATCATTCCTCTGATCATTGAAGATGTCCCTAGAATCATTGTTATCATCATCAAGTGATGTGTCCCTACCTCAGACACTCCTTCGCATAATGGTCGAACTTATTACAACCAAGGCATCTGCCTTTCCTTCCACCCTTAGATCTGAAATTCCCATTGAAGTGATCTTTAGGTAGGCCATCAGAAACTTCTACTACACCATTTTGATAATATTCTCTGCTTTGACTTAACCCTTGGTGAATTTGAAGAGGGATGAGGAATCCCTTGATCCTTTTTTTTTTCTTTCTCAGCTGTCTTCAATGATTTCTCTTTCACTCTTGCTTGGGCATTGCCTTCACCTTAGCTCTGATACCATGTTAATTTTAGGTATGTTCTATGCTTAGAGAAATTTATTTCAATTTTCACAGTTAGCTCAATATATTTTCCAGATTACCAATCACATCAGCATTAAAGTAAACTGCAGATAGAACATAAACATAAATCGCATAAGACAAGCCAATACAGGAGGACACAAGATGTGGCGCTAGCCAGGGACAAACCCCAATGTGGGGAAACCCTTGATCAATTCTTCGTATATGTTCTTCAATAGTTCAGCAGAGAGAGAGATGGTACATTTACAATAGAAGTCAACACTTTGACTTATCTAGATAAGAGCATAGATCATCTCTAAGAAGATGATACATGAGATTAGTTGAAGACATGTTGCTTCAACTGATTCTCCAAGGTGACTCCTTCACCTATCATTGTGTTTCATTTCGTCATCATGTTGCACCTCACCGCGCTACACCATGCTACACCCATCATCACTATGCTGCATCTCATCACGCTTCATTAATCATGACTGTACCCATCACTGTATTGCATTATGTGCCATTGTTGCACCATGTTGCCATACTGACCTATGTGTCAGCTCCATCTTGCTTGCTTGTTGTCCCTAGCATGCTTGTTGTCCTTAGCATGCTTGTTGTTGCATGCTAGTTGTCCCTTGCATGTTGATCTCCTTCAAAGATATATGCTCTGGCTATTTTGGAAGTTCCCAGCAGTTCCGACAGTTCCAAATGTTCCCGGCAGTTCTTGGTAGTTTCGACAGTTCCTGATAGTTTTGACAGTTTCGGCAATTCCAGCAGTTCCAATAATTCCAACTGTTCACGGAAGTTCCGGTAGTTTCGGCAGTTCTAGCAATTCTAACTATTCCTGGCAGTTCCGACTTCTACCCTCTGCGTCAACTTTCCCGCCAATTCTAGCAATTCCCAGAAGTTCCGACAGTTCTGACAATTTTGGCTTTTCCTGACAGTTCCGACAATTTTGGCTATTCTGAAATTCCAATAGCTCTGGCTATTCCGACAATTCCAACGGTTCCCAGCAGTTCCAGCTTCTGCCCTCTGCGTCAACTTTCCCAACTGTTTCGGCAGTTCCCGACAGTTCCAACTATTCCCAGCAGTTTCGGTAGTTCTAGCTTTTCCCAGCAATTCTAGCAGTTCTGACTGTTCCTGATAGTTCTGGCAGTTTCAGCTTTTCTCGACAGTTCTGGAAATTCCCGACAGTTTCGGTTTTTTCCCTCTGGATTAGGGCAGCGTTATCCCTTAGGATATCTCCTCCTACTAAAACCCGAAGACAAGTAGAGAGGAAGAGATCCCAAGTGTGTTGAAATGACTTGAAGGCCACCTCTATTTATACTAAAACGTTGAGCACAAGTGGGGTTTATTTGGTTGCTGGCCGACCTTGACGAATTGTCCCATAACACAAATAATTCATATCTCCATGAATACTTATTGGAATAAGATGATCTTTAGATCAATCCTACATTTCTCGATGAGAGGGATCCAAGAAAAATATCAGCTTCCATTAATAAGATGACCCACATGGAGTTTGGCCCTAGTTGCCAATTTTAACAAATGTTAACTAGTTCAAAGTCGCAACGAGGAGAAGGAATCCTTGAGCAGATCGATCCAGAGATTGGAAAGCGATGAGTTGTTCATAAATTGACCATGTTAGATTCTGATGCAGGTGAAAACACTGAAACTAAGATGAGTGATGAGCAGTTTGAGCAAGCATTCTTGACTATGCAGCAGATGTTGGGAGAAATGTACGAAGACAAGAAGGCGAGAGATGCAACTTCTTCTTCAAAGACATCGAAGAAGGACAAAGGTAAAGGCAAGGTTGATAAACCACCTTCACCTCCATCATCTCCATCATCATCATCATCTTCTTCTTCTTCTAGTGAAAAATCTGAAACAGATAAGAAACCTAAGAAAAGATCTCTTTTGAAACTTGATGTGAAATTTGAGCTACCTGTTTATGATGGCGAAATGAATCCTGAAAATTTAGATAACTGGATTAAGCAGTTGGAAGTGTATTGTCAAATTTAGAACATTTCTAGCGATAAAACTAAAATTCAGTTAGCTACACTTAGAATGGGGGGGACAACTTTAATCTGGCGGGAAAGTAAAACTCAGATAGATGTAAAGCGTAAAGGAAAAGTCATGTCTTCATGGTCTAAGTTTTTAAAAGCTCTTAGGAAACAGTTCTATCCTTTAGGATACATGTAGCAAGTTGTTATTGATTGGAAGCATCTGAGGCAAGGTAAAGGGTAGAGTGTTCAGGAGTTTACTCAGGAATTCAGAAAGAAAGCATTGACGCTTAGTATTTCATTGGATACACGTGAAACTTTATTAAAATACATCGACAGTCTACATTCATATTTGCAACATACTTTATTGATGTTTAATCCTGATGATTTTGATGAAGTGTGTGTTCAGGCCATACATATTGAATCAGGTGGCAGACAATTCAAGTTTTCATTGCAATCATCCAAAGAGTTGGAAACCAAAGATTCCAGTGACAGTAAGGGGAAGAACATTTCGAAGCAAAAGAAATCAGCTATCATTCAGAAGGAAAGACCTACTTGTTCTCATTGCGAAAGAATCATTCATGATGAATCTAATTGTTGGAAACTTCATCCAGAACTTAAGCCCAAAAAGTTCCTTAAGGAGAAGCGTGTAAAGAAGGCAATTGCAGCAATCCAGCAAGATCTAGGTTCAGATTTAGGTGATGAAAGGAGGATAACTGCCATGGTTACGACAGGTAAAACGTCTGACACTGGTTCAAGTTCGAAAACTATTGCATCTTCATCAAACATAAATCCTTCAAATGAGGATAAAAGAATTGAATTGTTTAACATAAGGATAACTTCTAAGCACACAAAGATAGATACAATGTTTGACGGTGGATCACTTGTGAATTTAATCTCTGAATATTTAGTTAAAAGTTTGGGTTTGGAAACATGGAATCATCCAAGACCTTACCCATTACGATGGCTAAATAAATCAACTCAGATAAAAGTCACCAAACACTGTCGATTAAGATTTGCCATTACAGCTAATTACATTGATGAAGTGGAATTAGATGTGGTTCCAGTAGACATATGTGGAGTTGTCTTAGGAATTCCTTATCTTTATGATCATGATGTAGTATTTTACAGGAGAGAACATAAATATCACCTTAAGAAATATGGGGTTGAATTTATAGTTAGGGCACATCAAACAAAAATCATTTGAATATTGTTGCTCATCAGATAAAGCGAATAATATTAAGTTCAAATAAAAGTTTTGTAATCATGTGTGTAAAGGAGCAACATAACAATCAACATGATGCTTGTTTAAGTTATGAGACTTAGCTTAAAGATAGTTTGATCAAAGAGATAGAAACTATCCAGTTCTATGTAAAATCAAACATCTTACTAATAAGCAGGGAATACAACATGAATTACAGTTTGTGCCTAAAGCTCCTCTTCCTAATGTCAAAAAGAATCATTTCAGTTCAAGTTTGGAAATTAACAGTTACAGGGATACAGGTCAGTATTAGTGAAATTCAGTGTTCAATTTCTCTTTTATTGTGTCGCCATTTCATGTTTTGAACAGTTTGGGAACCTCTTTTCAAGTGGAGAGGAAACCTATATGTTTTCATATCAAATCCTTTTCTAAAGCATTATCAAAGTATCCAATACAGCTAGGGGAAACTTATGCATCATGGGAAAGTGCTAATCAATGGAAACATCATTTAATGAATGAAGAAAAAGTGATTCAAACAAAACAACAACTAATTCAATACATTCAAAGACAAACTAAGTTGCAACAAATTTCACCTTATAGTTTGATGGGTTCATTGCAGCAAGTTCACTTAGTAATCAGGAATCAGGAAAGTATGTCAAGTCAAGTAGTTGTTTTGATGTCAAGAACATCTTTGATTGTCTCTGTTATTCCGCAAAATAGATTGTTAATACATGTTGATGGCATTAAACATTGTCCAGTAGAGACTATCTTCAAAGATGTTTATGAATCACTAAATCATGGTTTTTCGTGGAAAGAAATCAATTGCCATGTTCATAACAGGTTGTTTGCCCATCGTCACAAGTTTTTCATACTGTAGATGGATGTAACAAGTCACCAAACCAAAATGTGCCATGGTCAGCATCATCAGGGTCATCACTTGCAGGTGATTGATTGAATGTATTGGTACATCATCAGGTCAAGGTTGAAAGAGAGGGACTTCTACCCTCATTGACTATTTGTCTAGTCAAACTTTTGTGGTCCAAAAGCTTTCAAGTGGAGAGGATTGACCTAGGAGGATCTCGTCAGATTAGTTGCACAGGTCATCGTCAATGTTCAGTGTCATTGTCAAATTCAGTTCGATGTCATTAGCTTCGACAGTGTTGGTTATCGATCAGGTTGTTCATGTAATATGGTTTTTCATGGCATTCAGTTGAGATGTGTTTGTACCTGGCTGTCGACCTGTGTTCATTGACAGTTCCACTAGGATTTATCGTCGATGTGTTTGTCTTCGCCTCGCAGGGTTTGGTCGTCAACTTGTGATTGTCGTTCGCCTCACAAGATTTGCTGTCGACATGGGTGTCATCCATTGCAGAGGTTCGATATGGTATGTTGTCAGGGTTGTCATCACAAAGGTATCTGGTGTCGATGATGTGTATATGGTTTTATGTCATATTGTGACTTTATGTTGTCATGGGTTTTTGAAAAACAAAATGTAATCCTAAACATCTGAACCTAAACCTAAGTTTGCAAGCCTAACCTAATACATTACAATGATATGTATTTCAAAACTATACATAAACCTATTCTAAAACCATCAAAATCTAAGTCCTACCTATCACATTCAAACCATGTATTAAAAACCCTAAGCCTAAGTCCTAACCCTAGCCTAATTAACCCTCGGGCATATGTTATAAAACATTACAAACAATCCATAACACTATCCAAACCGCACGAGCAGCCTAACTGCGTTGGAGAAACATGTGATAGGATTTGGATAGACTGTTAGGGTAACCACAATTAGTTGACCGAGTCAGATTTTTCACCGTAGTGGAGGACATGTGAACGCTATAGTGGGGTTAGGTGGTAACCGCCAAGTCTCGGAACCACCGTAGAAAGCGTTGATATGTGAATGCATGGGAACTGAAACCATGTCAGAGGTAAGATGCCAGAGTTAACAGCGTGGGAAGAATGTGTACACATGCCAACATTCATCGCGAGGGTAACCGGAACTGCCGAGGAAAACCGCGGTTAGATCGCAGCTGGTCACACGTAACTGCCAAACCACCTCCGCCCAGTTAGCTGACCACCAGCGGTTAAGTACTTATCCTATGTATTTTTGGGTTCTATATGGTTTGTTGTTAAGTTTTTTGTTCGAAATTAATTCAAAGGCCTAGAAACCTACCCTAGGTGTCAAATTCCAACAAGATCGAGACAAACCACCCCTGAATGCAGCCAAATTCATTTGCAATTTAGACAAAGAGGTTTTAATGTACCTACAAGACTATAAGAGGTGGATTTTCTTCATTTATCAGAAGGAGAGTGGTTTTGACTTTTGTTTGCAGATTCCGGAGGTCATAGGCAGTTTTGTTTTCAATGTAACAGGAGTACCCGAAGTTGGAATTGGGAACGGTGACATGCGTTGGAAAGTTGGTTCAGAGAGCTATCTGTTGAAAGTGATCAGAAGTGCTTGCAATCAAATTAGTTTGATCAAATCTCTGTGTAATCGACCTCTTCTATTTCAATCCTAATAAAGTGGTCACCCATCTTGAAAGCGGACCTGGAGACTTAGTCCATTAGGGATAAACTCTGTAATCAACTTTGTTGTCTGGTATTGCTGTGTTTTTATTGTTTTCACTTCTGTTATGTATCTTTCTTGTGTTTAACCAGTTGTTGTAAAGTCTTCTTCTCAAGAAGTTTTCCTCGTTTTCCGCACTTTCATCTGACATTCAATTCATTAATGGTTAAGCAATTCTACATCATTTTTAGGCTATGATCATTTCAGATCAATATTACAGTCAATGAAGCCAACCCTATGGGCACTGTCTTGGAGGAGGATTATCTCATTGAAGAGAAGCACCTACACTACCCTAAAGGAGGCTCTCCTACGCAGTCCTAGGAGAGGCTTTAACGTAGGCAAGGATGCACTCTTATCTCAGCCCTAAAGGAGATCTAACTACAACAAGCTTTGGCCCTAATACGTTGTCCTAGGCCGTAGTCAATAAGGGTGTTATCTACAACAAAGGAGGCACCTATACGCAATTCTAAGGAGAGACCTATACGTTGTTCAAAACACATCTAACCGCAGTCCTCAAGGGTGTTCTAATCCATTGTTAAGGATGCACCTATCATGCTATCTAAAGGATCTATGAAACACCTTATGCTGTCCTAATTAGTTGATAGGTGTCACCCTTATCCACTTCCAATGAACGTCTCCTATCACCGAGATTTTACACTATCTAGAGGAGGCCTTCGGAGAGGCCTCTAATCACAGTTAAAGGAAATTATAAGCATACCAATGGAGCCCTAAATGCATCTTGAATTAGTTAAGGAGATAATGTTGTATCAGGAATATGTCTGGGTAGTTCATGAGACCTGTTGGTGGCAGTATTGCAATATGCATTGGGTGTAGGTGACACAATGTTGAGTGCAGCATAGTGATGATGAGCGCAACATAGTGTAATGAAGTGCAACATAGTGATGATGAGTGCAACTTAGTGTAATGAAGTGCACCATAGTGATGATGAGTGCAGCATAATGATGAGTTTAGCATAGTGTAATGAAGTGTAGCATAGTGATGAAGTGTAGAATAGTGATGAAGTGGAGCATAATGATGAAGTGTGGCATAGTTGTCTAGTCAATTTAGTGTCTTAAATTTCTCTACATAAATTATCAATCCGGCTATCATAAACTGATGAAGTGTGGTGCACTATATGTGCTTAGTTAACCCTTTTTCTTACTTCGTTGTTTTATAGTTTATGTTGTTTTTTGGGGTTTTGTTTCTTATGCTTAAGGAAATTAATCTAAGAAAGAAAAGTTATGCTTCTAGATGAAAATCTCTAAATGTTAATGGACAACTAAATCTAATGGCTTTTAATGTTAAAATGTAATTTCTAAATAAGGGGGAAAAGGAAATGAACATTAGATAAAAACAAATCAAAACTTTGAACAATTAGATTAATCTAAGCCGGCAAAATGTCTATGGAATGAAAGAAAAAATGATAACAGCTAAATGAAGTGTTTTATCACTCCATTATACAATTTTGGGTGAACTACCTCCTTGCGATAGCATTTGAAAGGATCCAATACTCCATTGTTCTAAAACTGAAAATGAAATTGCAATGAACTTAAATGAAAGACTAACACTGAAAGTGAAATTGCAACTAATCTACTATAATAGCTAAATGAAGTGTTTTATCACTTTTCTATACAATTTTGGGAGAACTACCTCCTTGATAGCATTTTGAGGGACTCCATACTTCATTGTTCTAAAACTGAAAATGAAATTTAAATGAAAGGCTAAGACTAAAAGTGAAATTGCAACTAATCTACTATAATAGCTAAATGAAGTGTTTTATCACTCTGCTATACAATTTTGGGAGAACTACCTCCTTGATAGCATTTTGAGGGATTCAATACTTCATTGTTCTAAAACTGAAAATGAAATTGCAACAAAATACAAAACATGTAAAGGAAAACTAATCTACTGTGTGCTCTAATGCTCCAAGCACCAATTGGAAAATACTTCCTTGGACTATTTTGCTAAACATAGATTACCCAGTTAGATAAATCTACAATCAACCAGTTGAATACACTTGCATGAATTAAACTTGCATGAATGGAAAATCTAAACTATTAAACTTGAAAATAGTAAAATGACATACTTGAATGACATAGATGTGAAGTAGACTACAAACTAAAATCTAATCTACCTTACATTCTAATATGCTCCATGACATCTACTTCACATCTCCTTCCATGTTGGGAACATCAAAGCTTTATTCAAATTCTTCAAAATTACAAAGTACAACAAGTTGAGCTAACAAAAGTTTACAAAGCTCCAAAGCTTCCAAAAGCTACAAAAGCTACCAAATGAAGGAGAGAGATCTCCTATTTATACGAAAAGATGAGAAGTCATGTCATTAATGAGAGTCCATGAATCTCTCCATATACCTCCAGAGTTCTAATCAAAATAGGAAATGATAAGACACATGTCTTCTTAGAGTTCAATAAAAATAGGAAATGTGACACATATCCTCATGATCCTCTCCACTCAAATTCGAATTTGGCCATAGGATGCCACATAAAGGTCTTCTAGAAGCTTCCTTTTTACCTACACATGTCAACAATCTAATCCCACTTGTTAGGTATAAGTATATGCACATAATTTTCTAATTTTTGACCACAAATTCACTTAAAAATGCTAAGAATTAATAAAGTTTGGAAAAGCATAAATGTGACCCAATGATAATGAAAGTGAGATGAATGTAGTGACATGGTAGTGAAATGGAGGTGAAATAATGGACATAATAGTGAAAGTGTAATGGAGATGAATGACAATTTCAAGACCCAACAATAGTGATGATTGGATGCATCATGAATGGATGCAGCATGATGCAACATGATGTTGGATGCAGCATGGTGATGTAATCACCTTGGAGAACCAATTGAAGAAGTATGCCTTCACCCAGTTTAGATCTATAGTCCTTGTCATCAGAACTATCATGTCATCTTCATGATGGAAGATCTCTGATATTTGATCTTGTCAAGTCAAAGTGTTGACTTCTGATGTATATGTACTATCTCTCTCTCTGCTACATTATTGAATAATATAAGAATGCTTGGTCAAGGGTTTCTGCACATTGGGGTTTATCCCTGGTTGGAGCCACATCTTGTGTCCTCTTGTCTTGGGACATCTTCTGTGATTTATGTTTATGTTCTATCTACATTTTACTATCATGCTAAATGTGATTGCTAATCTGGAATTGATATTGAGCTAATATGGAAAATTGAAGTAAATTTTCTCTAAGAATAGAACATGCCTAAAATTAACATGGTATCGGAGCTGAGGCGAAGACAAAGCCGAAGCAAGAGTGAAAGAGAAATAACCGAATACAATTGGACAAGGTCAAAAGGCTCAATGGATTCCTCATCCCAATTCAAATTCACCAAGGGTGAAGTCTAAATAAATAATATTATCAGAGTGGTGCAACAGAAGTATCTAGTGGCCTACCTAAAGGTCACTTCTATGGGAAGTCCGGATCTAAGAATGGAAGGAAAGGTAGATGCCTTGCTTGCAATAAGTTTGGCCATTATTCAAGGGATTGTCTGAATAGAAGGGACACATCAGTTGATGATGATAACAACCATTCCAGGGGCATCTTCAATGATCGGAGGAATGACAGGTACAAAGCCAAAGAAATAAAAGGAATGCAGGTCATCAAGGAAATGGCTAAATCTTCAAGAAAGAAAGTAACTCCAGGTATGAAGAATCAAATGTTGTTTTTGATAAGAAAAAGGAGCATTAACTTATATTGGCCCCCTCCACTACTTCTCCTTCAGACTCTTTGGGAATCTGGACTATTGATAATAGTGCTTCAAGACACTTCATCAGATACAAGGAAGCTCTCTCTAATTTGATAGAGAAGGAGACAATCATGGAGATTATTCTTGGAGATGATGCCACCTATCCCGAAAAGGGTGTAGGGAATGCTACCCTTCAATTGAATGAGGGTAGCATGATTCATTTACAAGAATTTCTTTATGTACCTGATCTTAAGAAGAACCTGGTGTCCATTTTGGCAATGGAAGTCAAAAGTTTCTAGGTGGCATTCATCGATGGAAAGGTACGTGTTTGAAAAAGGAATTTTCCATATGCTTTTGCTCATGGGTTCAGGGTTGGAAATTTGTATCAAGTTGCAGGAAGTCCATTGGGGACCATGTCATGTGACACATCTCTTCTATGGCACCGGAGGTTTGCCCATCTTCATTGTAAGGCCCTACCCGATGTGAGTCGGATGGTGACAGGGATGCCTGAATTCAAGGAAGAGCATGAAGGTATATGTCCGAGATGTACCGAAGGAAATATTACAAGGGGACCATTCCCCTCATGTAATAGCAAGACCACAGATTTGAAACAACCCAAGGGGTTTTGAGATTCATGTTCGGGAATCTCATGTATGCAGGTTGAAGAAAGCTCTCTATGATTTAAAGCAAGCACCCCGAGCTTGGTGTGAGAGGATTGATAGCTATCTGATGAAGCTGAGATTCACTAAGAGTGAAGCCAATCCAAACCATTTCTTTAAGATTGTGGATGATAGACCTCTCATACTAGTACCTTATGTGGACAACCTCTTTCTGACAGGTGCAGACCCTCTCATTTGCAAAAGTAAGAGGGAGTTTGATTTCGGATTTGGAATGGTGAACTGCAAGCCTGTGACTACCTCGATGAAGCCTAAAGAAGTTATGTGGTACTGCTGCCGAACCTAATTTGGGAAATGCCTTTGAGTTTCATCAACTCATAATAGCATTGATGTTCTTAGTGAACTCCCGTCTGGATATTTGTTTTGCAGTTAGCATGTTGATCTCATATATGGTTGAGCCTCATTGGATTGGCGCCAAGAATCATTTGAGATATCTTTAGGGCACAATCTCTCATGGATTGAGATACACTGTCAGAAATGTGAAACTACATGATTATTATGATGTTGATTAGGCAGGAAGTGTGGAGTATCACAAGAGCAGTTATGGGTGCTTGTTCTCTTTGTTTTCTGCTTCGATATCCTCGATGAGCAAGAAGCAAAAGTCAGTTGTTTTGAGCACCGATGAGGCAAAATACATAGCTGTGAGTATGGCCTCCTGTGAGGTTGTCTGGTTGTGGAAGCTCTTCTGTGAGATGTTTGGACACGTGCTGGATATCATCGTGATCTTCTGTGACAACTAGGGGGGGATTCGATTGCTGAAGGATCTAGTGTTTTATGATTACTCTAAGCATATAGACATCAGGTGCCATTTTATCCGGGATATGGTACAATGGGGAGCAAGAAGGCTCCATCATTCTTGGATTGATGTGCGGGCCACCGATATTCAGATGAAGCCCCTAAGAAAGGTCAAATTCTTGAATTTCCAAGAACGACTAGGAGTAGAAGAGAGACTCTCTACTGAAGGTCCTATATGATATGGACATTGAGCTCTGGGAGCTCCAGGGGGCTTAGGGGACTTCTTGGAGAAATGAGCAACCATGGGGTGAATGGTTCAACCTTCCCCTAGTGGTTTGCTATGTAGGTAGGATGAGTGGTTTATCCTTCTCCTGCCAAGACACAATCATAGGGTGACTGGTTAAGCCTTCCCCTAGTGATTTGTTGTGTACAGGGTGAGTGGTTCAGGCTTCCCATGGGATAACCCTGACGACATGTAAGCAGGATGAGTGGTTCATCCTTCTCCTGTTGAGACATCCTACCCATGCAATTTGGGACTCATGGGAAGTAACTCTCATCTAGTCAATGAGTAAGGAAGTGAGGATAGGGACCATAGTCGCACTGATGGATGCATCATGTTACTACCGTAATCCCCATGCTAGGATGATATTGATCTGGGATCAATTGGAACTGAATTTGGGTCAGTAAGGGTGTTTTGACATGTAGGAATCTACAGGGTAAGTTCCTCAGACAGAACACCAAAGGACACCGCTCACAACCAAATCGCAGATCAATACACCAGTATCTTTGACCTGGTTAAAACCCGCAAAGAGGGAAACAGTCCACGGCCTGAGCCAACGCGGCCACTTCAGGCAATTTATTAATAAAAGAATGAAAATTTACATATGCTTCTCTCATGCACGGATTACCCTACAAATGACCCTCCATGCGCTTTAAATAGAAATCATGGACCAATCGGGTGTCAAGCCACGGATCAAGTGTCAGTAATACCGAGGAGAGAATGAACCGTCAGATCACTACATATCGTGACCATCGGATTGTAAGTTACAAAATGTACAACGGTAAAGAAACACACTTTACCTAACTCTATACTAGACCAAGTTGTACTTAACTATTTCCTATGTGTCGGAATATCCTAACATCCCCCCTTAAGAACAACTTGGGATAGGATTGAAGGATTTACAAATATGACACAATAGGAGAAGGAAGGAGGCACTAGAGCCTATCCCCCCTTAGTGATAGCTTCCTGAACTCCAACCATAAATCGAAGTTTAGTGAACTTCGCCTCTGTGAGAGCCTTTGTGAAGATGTCTGCAACTTGATCATCTGTTGAACAATATTGCACTTCAAGAAAATGGTCGTGAATGAGCTTTCTGATGAAGTGCATGTGCAGTTCAATGTGTTTGCTACGCTGATGTTGGACTGGATCTTTGCATAGCTGAATGGCACTTTGATTATCACACAAAAGTGTAGTCGGATGCTGCTGCTCAAAGCCAAACTCTGACAGGATCTGACGAAGCCACAAGGCTTCCTTACTAGCTTCTACGGCACCACGATACTCTGCTTCTACTGATGAAAGAGAAATGGCACCTTGTTTCTTGCAAGCCCATGTAATAGGTCCTGAACCAAGAGTGAACACATAACCGGCAGTAGATTTCCGATCATCAGGGTCACCAGCCCAATCGGAATCAGTGAAACCAACCAATAGAGGAGATGCTTCGGCACTGTAATGAATCCCAAACTGAATTGTACCTTGAACATAACGAAGTATTCTTTTAGCTACTTTCCAATGACTTTCATGGGGGTTTTGCATGAACCGAGCAACAAGGCCAACAACAAAGGAAAGGTCAGGACAAGTATGGGTTAGATACAAAAGTTTTCCTACAAGTTGACGGTATAAGGTAGCATCAACTTCAGGAGAAGTACAAGTGACTGAAAGTTTGACTCCAGACTGAAAGGGAGAAGAGGCTGGCTTACAATCTTCCATGTGAAAGTGGCGTAGAATATCACAGGCATACTTGGACTAAGAAAGGGAAATACCTTCCTTGGATTGCAAGACTTGAAGACCGAGAAAATAATGTAAGTGTCCTAAGTTTGTCATTTCAAACTTCCTTTTAAGGCTAGACTTCACATGGTTGATAAGGTTGGGATCACTACCGGTAAGGATAAGATCATCAACATAAAGAACAAGAATGATGAGAGACTTGCCCACTTTCTTGGTGTAGACAGTATTGTCAGAATGACACCTAGAAAAGACAGATTCTAAAAGAAAGCTGTCCATTTTGGCATACCAAGCTCGAGGAGCTTGCTTGAGACCATAAAGGGATTTCTTAAGCCGACATACAAGGCTAGAGTCTATTTTTATGAAGCCAATAGGTTGTTCCATGTAGATTTCTTCATGCAAGTCCCCATGCAAGAAGGCAGACTTAACATCCATCTGATGGACTTCCCATTTGAACGAGGCAGCAAGGGAAAGAACAAGGTGGATAGAGTTCATTTTGGCAACAGGGGAGAAGGTTTCAGTGTAGTCAATGCCTTCAACCTGTGAAAAACCTTTAGCAACAAGACGAGCTTTATGTTTATCAACTTTCCCATCTGGTCCATACTTGGTTCTGTAAACCCATTTGCATCTAACAAGTTTTCATCCCTTTGGTAGAGGAACAAGATCCCATGTATCATTTGCCAATAATGAATGATATTCTTCATTCATAGCTGCTTCCCAATCTGGATGGCCTAAAGCTTCTGCAAAGGTGTCAGGATCATAATTTACTGGAGCTTGAGCCAGTAAAGAAGAGGCTCTCTCGAACTGAGAACGTGTATGTCGCTGATCTGTAGGATCACCGACAAGATCACTTGCTGCATCTCGAATAGCACGAACCCATTTTGGAAGCTGAGGAGCTGAAGGAGGATCCTGAGATGGTGGGGGAGGATTGTCATCCTCACTTTCATCATCTGAAGAAGAAATGTTTTCAAAAGTAGAAGAGATAGGGAGAGGTGGCACATTCGCCGAACTAGGCTCGCAGGCCGATATATTTTCATCAAATTTTACATCTCTTCTAATGATAACATTTTTGGACTTAAATGGAATAAGTCTATAGCCTTTGACATCTTCAGAATATCCAACAAAAGTACATTTTTCACTCTTAGGTTCTAAAGCTTTATGCTTTTCATATGGGCCCATGCTTCACTTCCAAAAACATGAAAGTGACTTACATCTAGTTTGATTGAGCTCCATGCTTCTTCTAGAGTGATATTCTTTAAAGCCTTAGTAGGAGTGCGATTTATTATGTAATTTGCACAGTTAATTGCTTCTGCCCAAAAACTAAGACCAAGTCCTTTAGATTGTAGCATACAATTAGCCATTTCCTTTAAGGTGCGATTCTTCCTTTCAGCTACACCATTTTGTTGTGGAGTATATGGAACAGTATGTTGCATTTGAATTCCATTCTCAGTGCAAAAGTTGATGAATGTGTTTTTAACATATTCTCCACCATTATCAAATCTTAGCTTAAGAATTTGATGTCCAGATTCTTTTTCAACAAAGGCTTTGAAGGCCAAGAATGTGTTAAATACTTCACTCTTGAGTTTTAAGAAGTATACCCAAGTGCATCTGGAGAAATCATCAATGAAAGTTAAGAAATACTTGCAGCCAGAGAATGAAACAACAGGAAGAGGACTACATAAATCACTATGCACAAGCTGTAAAGGGGCTGAGGCGTGCCAAGAGGCATGTTTTTCAAAACTGCCCCAATGATGTTTTTGGAATACACATCCGGAACAAACACCATCTCTGCAAGATACCATAGGAAGACCTGTCACCATATTTTCTTTACATAGATGCTGAAGGGAGCGATAGTTTAAGTGACCAAATCGCTCATGCAAAAGTTTGCTCACTTCATCGTTATGAGCAACAAATACTGAGGGAAGATTTGATGACCTATTGATGCCCTGAAAATAGTTGTATCAACATTGGGGGATAACCACCTGGTCCGGACCTTAATACAGCTCCTTTTCCATTTGGAATGGTGGCTCCGACTGGGGATAATGGGACCAGTTTCCCAGCAATGAATAAACGGGATGAATGAATGATTGATTGACTAATCTAATGATAGGCGAATAACTTAATTTATCAGCGAAATAAAAAGAATAACTACTAATCCCAGGAACTATTGTACTTTGAAGTGTAGCGCTTGATGATCTATGTTTATTAACAGGCATGTAGATGACTCCATCTAATAAACATGGACATTTACTCATTCAAGGATTACTCTGCTTAAATAGTTAAACAAGGTGATTAACGCAATATTGCTACACTCATCATTTATATCATCAATACATATATGATCAAAAGAAAAGCATTACCATAAACATCCAATAGTGGAGGGAATAAAGAAATGCTGTTAAAACACATACATATATTCGATAATAGCAAAGGCGATCAAATAACAATTCATATAAAAAGAATGGATTCAGACATAGATAATAGTACCATATGAGCTGCGAGTCACTCTCCAATATCAATCGCTATTTGAAATTCTTCCTCTAACGCAGAAATACTTTCAAACAAAGACAGTAGTGCACATTTGCATAAAAGCTTCTTTGCCAAAATCAGAATGATTGGTCCAGTTTTATAAAAGAATATGCCTGAAGTACAGTAGTGCAACTTCAGGTTTTAAGTCAAGTACAAAACTTTACGACCCTTTCTAAAAATATGAAAGGGTCTATAAATACTGAATTAAACTAACTATCTATGAAACTGAAATCCTACTTAATTGGTATCAAATGATCCTGAATATCTTCTTCTCAGCAACCTGGCAGTCGGCGACATAAATCATCAAGTAGGTTGTTTGCCTTTAAACTTGAGCTGACTTATCGCAAGCATTGGCTCCACTTCGGGCGGTCTGTTGAGGCGAGAGTTAAGCTGGGCGGCATAGGTGGCATCCTGAATATCGGGGATAATATACCCGATTGCATCTGTAAGGAATTTGAGGGCGGCTCTTTGACTGTGTGGTTTTACCAAGAAGAACCAATAGGTGTCCCATGTTAAACTGTTAATTCCAGCAATTAATCTCCCCTTTTCCTCTAGATCTGGATAACATGACTGCTCCAATGTTTTCACCGCTGTCAATTTACCTGGAGTGCATTGGGAAATCATGTTTGACAAGTAGAGAGTATTATTAACCAATTCAACCAAATTACTTGTGGTTGATTTGCATCTTGAAATTGCCCTCTCTGCTTTCATTAACTGGGACTACCATTCTGTAAACAATATTTCTTTATGTGACTCTAAAATTCTTGGTAAATTTGCCGCTTGTCCCTGATCGGTATCTTGCTAGTCAAGAAATTCAGTTAATGTTTCTTCAACTTGATCCAATTCTGTTCTAGCTTTTTTTGTTTGTTTACTTATTGATGTCGTCAATTCGCATAGTGGTTCCACCTGGGCGATTTGTTGACATAGAAGCTTGATTTGTGTTATTAATGCCTTATTTATCTGTAATGCTTCTAATTTGAATTCGGCTATCTGTGGAACGCCCTTTGTCTTCTCAAGCTGTGTTGATAGTTGAGCAATCTGCTCATCTTTTGACTTCAGCATTTGTTCATTTGCTGCCCTCAGTTGCGCCAAGGCTTCAGATAATTCTTTCTGCTTCTGGATTGCGATGTGATCAATCCTCTGTTTCTCTTCCCGCAATTGTTGAGTTAATTGATTATTTATTTGTTGTTGTGTTAACAATTGCTGTTCTGCCTGCTCCGCTTTCTGCTGTGCTTCTGTTAGCTGTGCTTGCAATAAAAAGATTTATTGGTCTTTCGTTTTTAATAAAAGACTCACCTCTGATGCCTTGTCTATTGTTGCTCCCGAATAGGCTCCAGCATACTGTGATAGTTTTGTTAGGTCATCAGAGGGGTCAAATTCCTCCTTCCAAACCACATTGCCCGTGACCGTTTGTTCTGGGAAAAGGGAAGGTTGATCAGTCCTTCTTCTCTTCCTCTGTCATTTTACCACAGCTTTGTGCCTTGGGCTATAGAAGACATCCAAGGGAGGAATTTCTTCTATCTGCAAAATAATTTGATCGGAGGGGTCCTTTGGGATTATTTCTACTTCCTTTGAACTGGGTAGGCTGTTGGTTCCACTTGGAACCTGTTGTGAAGTGGTTTCCTGTGTATCTGCTGCTTTCGAAGTTTCGGTGTCCTTTGAACATTCAAGACTACTGATAATTGAATCAAATTGCTGCCATTCCTGGAGCAATTTGGGATCAATTTGAGTATCCACATTCACCTTTGTGTTGCTTTGTTTCTGCTCTTTAGTCTGGGTTTCCTCTTGCAATTTCTCCTGTTTTTCTGTTGTAACTGGCGGTTCCTTTGAATGTTGCTGTTCAGGCTCGCTTGGTCTTGTTGCTGGGGTTGTTGCTAACAGATCTAGAGGCAAAGTTTGCAACCTCTGTTCTCTAAGTCTGTTGAATTCAACTAACCCTTCATCTTTGTATTCCATTATGGCCAGTGATCTAACTTGATACATTGATTCAGCCGAGGAGAACAGGTCATCAAATTTATCTTCTATATGATCAAACTTTGTCAATTTGGCCTGTTCAAGAGCATTATAGGTGACTTTGTTGGGATCAAATCACCTGTTAGGGAGAGTCGCTAGAGTTAATGATTTCATCTTCGTAGCTCTTTTTCCGCATGTTTAAAATCATGCAAAGTGTAGACACCGCATCTTAGAGGAAAGGAGGGCCAAACCTGCTTCTTATTTTTCTTTAGAGTTTGTGTAACTCCCTCGGCAATAATCTGATAGGATATCTCCCTTGCCAACAGTTTGTCAGGTATGTACAAAGGAAGGACATGAGGTTCGGCTTAGCTGCCGAAAATTCTTACATAAGTAAATTTCTCCTCTCCGAACCATCTTCCGATTGATGTTAAATTAATCCCTGCTTGGTAAGAAATCTTTGGAGCAGGTTTATTAAAAATAGAATAATGAATGGGTAACATGAAGCCATTGCAGACTTGGTACAAATGGTGCTTATAGGAAGTCTTCCACAATTTCTGATGGTATATGTGAATAGGCGTGGGGTCTTGTGGAGTCCACCTCCAGCTGAGTACAGGAAACTCAGAATTAAAACACAAGGTATCTAGTATATAAGCACTGTAGTAGAATGGGGGAATAATCCTTTCTGAGACAGAAGTTTTAGTTCTAAAACTAAGAACTGTGGTTGCTAGCTTATCTGACAGTATGGTTTCCCAATCCATTATCTCACTATTACATGCCGCTTCCATCAAGGGAACCATTTCTATAGTGAAATTAGCGGAATCGTGCAACCCCCACAATCTACACATCATTATCCCAGCATAACAATACGGTGAACATAGAGAATCAACAGAGTACTTGCCGGAAGTTTCATGCTTGTGTTTCGCTGGATTTTGCCTCCATTCCCGAATGGGTTCGGATTCAGTTTCGTTCTCATTTCGGAATTTCTCCAAAAATGCCTTGTTGTATTTCTTCTCTCGCTCAGGCAAATGATACATTTGCCTCAAATCATCAGCCTTGAATGAACCAAAGATTCTCCCATCTCTGGTGCAGAAATTTCTGTCTGTGATTGGGATTTCCTCAATTGCCCACTTTACTACATCCATATATGGGAGAATTTGTTCCCGAGCCGCTATCCGATGAAGGAAAGAGTTGGCCAAGTCTTTCAAAGTACCATCAGATTTTCTACTGGAACCCGTTGTAGCTTGTACTGCCATCACCTTTGGTTCTTCGGCTTCGATCAAATTATAGGTACTTTGCCAAGTGGTCTTGGCAAGTCCTCAACATGTAGTATGAGATATTAATCCTTTCTTTTTATTTGCTGGATCAGCGGCGGCTTGTCTTGTGGCTGGTGTAGTGGAAGCGACTGTGGTTTTCTTTGAATTCTTCCTCATTTTGCTTGAATCTATTACTTCGGAAGAATTCTGCACAGTAGTGGAAATAAGCGTAACACAGAGAGTTGGTAGCGAAAACCAAATACGAGTGAGATATATTGATCAATGCATGATGAGGGATTAACTTAAAGTGGCTGCAGATACAATCTATGAGAAGATTTTTTAAGCTTACTATTTCATTAAATGGCCATTAAAACCTGCCAATCCTTTAAATGCTCATCATATCTCTTATCGGCCGCATGATTTGTTTAAGCGTGCCTTGGACATTTTGGCAATTGAGTGCAGGTGAATCACTGTTTGAAAAATAAGGCCTTAAATATGAATTAATCGTAATACCTTTGCTTTAACGGCTTTTTGAAGTTTGCGCTTTTGGCTTTATCGCAATCGGGTGTCGGGGAAAACTTAAATCTTTATATTGACACCTTTTGAAATCCTCGATCGCCGATAGCGATATCGCATCGCATCGCATTGGGAGTATGGGCACTTTAAAAAGCATGCATGGTATATCCCCGATCGCCGATAGCGATATCGCATCGCATCGGAGCGAAAGGGACGTGATCATATTGCATTGGAGCGAAAAGCATTTAATCGCATCGCATCGGAGCGGGAGGCACTTTTGTTATGGGAACTTATTATTGCCGATATCCAATAGCCTACTGCATGTCATCGCATCGGAGAAAACCAATGGGCCTTTAAGTTATGCCTCCTTTGTCATTGCGATATGAGATCTTGTGATCGCTTTATCGTAATGATAAAAGATTAATTATTTATATTATAAGACCAAATAATTGGTTTGTCAAAAAAGTTTTTTATAATGCTTTCATTTTGTTTTTCGGACCTTTTTGAATAATACAAAGTTGATACCAATTAAAAACAAAAAGGGACCCATTTCATATTATAGTTTTATGAATAAAATAGTATGAAATGGGGGGTTGTTGTAGAGCACAACAATTGGTGATTCACTAGAAGAAACAGTTATCTCTGAAAAGTATGAAAATACTTAAACTTTTTCAAAATAGAGTTCTCATCAAAGGGGAAAATTCTAATATAACTAGGTATATATGCATTCCGAATAAAATGAAACTATCTTTGCTAATTTCTTCTTTTGTTTAAAATTAGATACATTCTAAGTTTTAAATTGGCCTCTATTGGTTGATAATGATAAAACAGAAAACCTTTCCAAA
The DNA here is from genome assembly GCA_031772625.1 of Pinus tabuliformis. Lineage (NCBI taxonomy): Eukaryota > Viridiplantae > Streptophyta > Pinopsida > Pinales > Pinaceae > Pinus > Pinus tabuliformis. Next base: position 443,617,742 of record CM062804.1, on the reverse strand, counting down.
TCAGCTTTTAGAATTGACTCCTTTGTCATAGGTAGAGCCTCTGCTGCCAGCAAACGTTCATAGTTTCGACATGGATACCTTTTAACCATGCTATTGTCCATTATCCTGCTCATTTGAGAGTATGATTAACAGAATGAATTCCAAAACATGCTTTTCATATTTTGTATTTCTTTTCCACTTTTCTGTTATTTTGTAAGATAAAAAGCCATTGTCTTGGTTTGGTGGCTAGCTTAGTGACAATGCCATTCACTAGTAGTAATTTAACCGAACAAGCTAGCTCGTGATGAGACCCCTTGTCTTATAATTCTAAGCCATTACCCTGTTTTGGTATGCAGTATTGGTAATGTCGGTTAAACTATTTCCCTATGATCATGGTAAGCAGGCTTGTAATAAGACCTTATATCTTTTATATCAAATATTTTAGAATTACACTCTGAGTAATCATAAGCTTTGGTGAGTGGGATGGACAATTTTCTCCTTAAGAGTAAATGGATGACAAGATAAGAGTTAAGGATGCTGAAATTGGATTAGTTTCTATTTTGATATTGATAACCTTTTTGTGACCAATTTATAAACATAAAATGTTTTACAATATTTCTAAACTTTGGGAAGTGTTTACAAAAATTGAAGTGTAGTTTCATAATGCAATTACACCTAATTTCCCAGAATTATCCCTCTTGTTTAAGACTTCTATTACTTTAAAAGTAAATATCAACCCTACTTGTTTTGAGTAACTTTCAAGTACAACAAAGGTCAATGGTAGATGTCTCACAACTTTATTTTCTAATGATCCTACAAACTATAAAATTCTAGAAAAGGGGAGAAGGGGTTACCTTCTCAATTGAAGAATTTTTTTAAGATAAGGCCATTAATAGGGAGAGAATCTCTCAAACCTGATAAGTCTTGTAATATGAAAGTCGAATGGCCTATCTTCTCACAGATCTGAAATGGCCCAAGCCACATCTTTTGGAACTTGGTGTGTTTTCCCTTGTCCTCATGGGCTTTGTCCCATTTCAGAACCAAATCACCGACTTGAAATTGTTTTGAACCGGATGAGACTAAATCAAAGGATGACTTGATGATTTGCTGATGTTTTGCATGAATAACCTTGGAATTTTCTCTTTCCTCTTCTAATTTTAAAATTTGGTCATGTCTAAGTTGAATAGAAGAAGAAGGGCTTTCCTCAATAAACTGCACTAGGGCTAGAGAAGGAAGAACAAGATTTGTTGGTAGTACTGCTTCTTTTCCATATACAAGGTTGAACGGGGAAGATCCTATGGAAGCCTTTTGCATTATCCTATCAGCCCATAGTGCGAATATTAAGGATTTGTGCCATTTTTTATGATTCTGTTCGATGGTTCGCTTAATAATTTTAATCAGATTTTTATTTGTAGACTCTGCTAAACCATTACCCTGGGGATAGTAATTAGCAGAATATTTTAATTTAAATCCTCTTTTAATAGCGAAATCAAACATAGCATTGCCTGAAAAGTAAGATGCATTATCAAAAACAAGAGCATTTGGGACACCAAACCTGGTAATGATGAATTGATCTATGAATTCAATGATTGCCTCAGAATTTGTTGTCTTCAAAGGAATTGTTTCAACCCATTTAGTAAAATAATCAGTAGCAGTAAGGATATACTTATGCTGTTTGGAAGAATGAGGAGTAATTTCCCCAATGATATCCAATCCCCATTGCTCAAATGGTTGTTCAATGTTGACTGGTTGCAAAGGGAAAGCTGGTTTTCTTTGCCTTCCACTAGAAGTTTGACAATTTCAGCATTTCCTTACATATTCATGAGCATCTCTAAACAGAGTGGGCCAGTAATATCCAGCATGAATGATTTTATGGGTTGTTGTATCAGCTCCAAAATGTCCTCCTACTGGTCCATCATGTAATTCCTGCAAGACCTTTTGTGCTTCAGGTTTTTCTAGGCATCTTAATAAGATTGAATCATAATTTTGCCTAAAAAGCACATCATCAATAATTGTGAAATTTTTTGCTTTTAATCTAATGGCCCTTTTGTTTTTGTAAGACAAGTTAGGAGGTGCATACCCATTTTTCAAATAAAAGATTAAGTCAGCATATTGTGATTCCGAATCAGTAATACTTATCTGGTTGATTTCTTCGGTTTGATCTGTATCACCTGATTCTGGAATGTTGGATGCTCCTGCCAATAACCTGCAAAAACCTTGGCCTCTAACAATCTTTGCTGGTTTAATTTCTAAATCATATTCTTGAAGTGTTGTAACCCAGTTTGCCCTTTTTTCACCTAGTTCTCTTTGGATTAATAGTTGCCTGACTGCAGGGAAAGGAACTATAACTTTTGTGTGGGCTTTTAAAAGGAAGGGTCTGTAATGTTTGACAGCTTTATATACAACAAAGGCTTGTTTTTCTACCTCATAGTAATTCAATTCAGCACCCTGAAGATTTGAACTATAGAATGAAATGGGTGCTTCCGAATTGTGATCATTAATCTGTGTGAGTAATGCTGCATAAGATAAATCGGATGCGATAATATACAGTGTGAAATGATTAGAAAAATTGGGGGTATTTAAGGTGGGGGCATTAATTATTGATTGTTTGATTAAATCAAACGCTTCCTTTTCTGCTGATCCCCACTTAAAGACTGAATTTTTCTTAATCATAGTTTGAAGTGGCAAAATGATTTGAGAAAAGTCTAGAACAAATCTTTTGACAAAATTGATTTGGCCTAAAAATGACTGCATGGATTTTTTATTATGAGGGAAAGGGATTTCAAAGATTTCTTTGATCCTATCAGGATCAATATAAATGCCATCTTTAGACACAATAAAGCCTAAGAGCTTTCCTTGGTCAAGAGCGAAGAAAGATTTTTTAGGGTTAAGTGAAATACCATATCTTTTGCAGCGTTGAAAGATTTGATTTAAATCATGCAAATGATTGGACTTCTCTTTAGAAAATACAGTAATATCGTCTAGGTAGACGACTACTGTTCTATTAATCAACCCTTTAAAAGCTATATCCATCGCTCTTTGGAACGTCGCTCCTGCATTAATGAGTCTGAAAGGCATTTTCTGATACGCATATGTTCCCCATTTTGTTCTGAATGTGGTTTTAAGTTGGTCATCAGGATGGACCAAAACTTGGTTATATCCTGAGAAACCGTCTAGAAAGGACATTAACTCAGAACTTGCTACTGATTGGAGTATCTGCTCCATAGTAGGTAATGGGAAATTATCTTTTAAGCTCGCCTTGTTCAAATTTTTGAAATCTATACAAATCCTAATGTCGCCATTTTTCTTTCTGACTGGCACCATATTGGAGACCCAATTTGAGTGCCGAACGGGAAAAATAATCTTAGCTTTCAAGAGTTTATTAAGTTCAGATTTTATTTGACTCTCTAAGTTCGGATGTATTTTTCTCAACTTCTGCTGAATTGGTTTCTGTTCGGGAAGCATTGGAATGGTATGCTGGATGATGGATGTATCATATGTCTTTAAATAATCATATTTCCAAGCAAAAAACTATTTATTTTTCCGTAATAGTCTAATTAATGCTTCCTTTTCTTCCAAGGAAAGTCCTAATCCTAAATTAATGTTTTGAGGAGTTTGCTCAGTGCCAAGGTTTATCAATTCAAACCTTAGGGTAGAACTTTGGAGCTTTGTATTAGTCATAGGTTTAAACCTGTCTTTAATATCATAAAGATCCTCAAGCTTCACCACAGGCTTAGGGATTGAATTCTCCTCGGGTTTACCTCTCATTTGATGGTCATGCTCGTTTTCCTCGATGATTTTATCATCATAGGACTTTTCGGAAGTTAAAAACTGTAAAATGTCTTCATCGTGGTTGAATACTCTCCAATTAGTTACATTGTCGGGAATTGATGGCCTAAAAAGCAATTCTACTGAAAATCTATCTAGGGTATAGTCTTCGGAAGGTAGGAGCTTGGAAGCAACATTAGCTAGCAGGTCGGCTACCGAATTTTGAGACCTGGGAATAGAAGAAATATTGAATGCCGAAAAGTGGGAGGTGAGTTCCTGTACCAATGATTGATAATGTTTGAGATGGGTGGAAAGACAATGAATTGTATTCCTTACCTGTTTGATAATAATTTCAGAATCTCCAAACACTTTCAAATATTGGACCTTGAGGCCAATAGCTTTATATAGTCCTTGGACTAAGGCTTCGTATTCTACTGTGTTATTTGTCCATTCAAATTCTAACCTACAGGACAGCATTGTTTTTTCTCCTCGCGGGCTAATCAAAATACATCCTGATCCTGAGCCCTCACTAGATTTGGACCCATCGAAATATAACGACCAAAATAAAGAAGTATTAACAATTTTATTTACAGTTTTCTCAGTATCATTGAAACATCTTGACCTATCTGTTTGTGAATAATTTTCGATATGAGATGTAAAATGGTTTACTAAGAAAGGGGATGGTTGGGCAGCGAAGTTGCCAAAGAATGAATTAGATGAATAATTCCCCAAAATGTTGTTATTAAATGCTATTGGTTGGTTTTCTTGTTCAAATTTAGTAACTGTATGGGTCATATGCTTTTCCTGATCGATTCTTATTTGATTTGGCTTACCCTTATAGGGAAGCGACATATGTGACCAATCGGTAGAAATATATCCATGTAGTTTTTCAGACCAATCCCTACTCAAGATCAAACCATAAAATTCAGGTATATCGGCGATCAAGATATCAATCCTTTGTACTATTCTGGGATCAACAGATAACCTGATAGTTACGGAGTTTATCTCTCCCAAAACCTGTACTTTAGTCCTATCCAACTGTACAATATGAATAGCAGACTTCTGGGGTTCAATGTTCAATTTGGAACAAACTGAAGCTGGGCATTATGTTAGAAGATGCCCCTGAGTCAATCAAGCAGTTGTGCAGGTTTCTATTGTAGATTTCATAGGTTAGAAGGAAAGGTGGAGTATGAGAATTTGATCTATCTCCTATTAGGACTGCATCAGTAGCTTCGACCATACCAGAAGGTGGTTGACCTGTATCATTTGCAGCTTTAGCACTGGGAAGAGGTGAAGTAGGAAGAGCATTTAATTCTTTGAGAAGCAATTTTTGTTGATGTTTCAATTTACTAAGTTCAAACATGGTAATGTTTGCCTTAGTCTTTTTCATGTCATCAACAATATTGTAATCCATTGAATCAGACACTACCAGTGTCTTAGATGTTGATGGGATTGTTGAGGTTGAAGGTTGGTTTTGTGGAATTGTTACAGGTGGCTTCTTCGGGGGTACCTTTTCCTTTGTTGTAGCAGCACCTGCACTTATTTTCTTCGAAGTTGTCTGAACAGGTTCGGAGGTACCTTTACTCCTGGTAGTGACAGGAAACGCTTCTTCTTCGTTTTCTGTATCGAAGTTAGGTAATATAAAATCCCACATTCCATGACATTCAACAACTTCCTCTTCTTCGTCAGTTGGTGTAGTTGTTTCTTCTTCTCTTTCTTCAAGATCTGAATGTACATTTGATATGACATTTGGTGGTTTTGATTCAATTTTCTTATAATTTCTAAAGGGTCTTTTGGTTGAGGTTTCGGCTACTTGTTTTTTGATTTCCACCATTTCATTTGACATAGTCTTGAGGACCTTTTGAAGACCTTCCATGTCATATGGATCTTTAGGGGTTTTCTTCTTTGAATCATCTTTAAAAGAAACTTTTTTGGTTTTTCTATCTTCAAGAGCGGCTTTCTTCTCTAGAGCATTAATACGTTTCTCCACAGCAAGTGCTTCTTTCATGTTTTCATCTAAAGTAGGTTTTCCAGCCCTGTCTACAAAAATAGCTATATTGGCAGGTAGGGCAGTTATATACCACTCGCTTCAGATTTGCTCACTTGGTCTGGAGGTCGTTGGGATTTTATTCAAGAGTTTATTGAATCGTGCATTGAATTCTTTAATTGGTTCCCTATGCTCTATCCTAAGATTGGAGAGATCATTTATTAGTGTAGCCAAAGACCTATCATCACCATACTTAGTAAGAAACTGTTCTTGGCAAGTCGTCCAACTGGTAATGGAACCAGAAGGTAAAGAAAAATACCAGGATCCTGTTGATCCTTGCAAAGTATAAGGGAAAAGCCTAACGACAACATCTTGCTCTGTTACTCCCTTCAAGTTAACTGCCAACATGAAGTTATTAATATGTTCCTTAGCTTGTGTTCCATCATCTGGATTAAACTTGGGTAGCCATTTTTCAGGTGCATCAGGTAATGCATGCAATGGGGCAGGCATATTGACTGCACCAGGCCTGGTCCATGGATCTGCCATTGTAACCGCAGTAGTGGATGATATTACTGTTGAACTTACAGTAGTCTGGGAAGGAGTTAATATTAAGGATTGAGTAGTTTGGGATGTTGTAGTTGCTAATCCCTGATGAACAACAATGTGTGATGAGGGAGTGGATGGTTGACTTCGCACGGGGGAAGGTGAGATGGAGGATGTGGATGAAAGTTCTTCACTGTCAGATCCTTCAGTGTTTTTCTTTGCTTTTTTCCCTTTGGGTAAAGGGAACTCAGTAGGTTCAATACTGAGCTTTCCACTCTGAAGTCTGGTGAGAGGGTGAGGTAAATTGAACTGCGAAGTCGCACTACTTTGTGATACCTCAGATTTCTGTGGTGAAATCGAGAAGCTCTGAAGTTTGTGGATAAGAGACTGAACTTCAGGGGATTCAAGACTTAGCTGTTCTGGAGTATGATGGGTTTGAGCACTGGTAGTTGATTCCTCTTCTTCTTGTTTGGATACTAGAGAACCAGCATGCAATTGGGAAGTACGAGGTGATGGGGAGGGAGAATTACTCTTAGATTGGCTTGCAGATTTGGGTTTGCTTGCCATTCACAGTTGATGCCCTCCTTCTAGCGCCAAAAATGTTGATGCCCCAAAAATCGTTGTATCAACATTGGGGGATAACCACCCGGTCCGAACCTTAATACAGCTCCTTTTCCGTTTGGAATGGTGGCTCCGACTAGGGATAATGGGACCAGTTTCCTAGCAATTAATAAACGGGATGAATGAATGATTGATTGACTAATCTAATGATAGGCGAATAACTTAATTTATCAGCGAAATAAAAAGAATTACTACTAATCCTGGGAACTATTGTACTTTGAAGTGTAGCGCTTGATGATCTATGTTTATTAACAGGCATGTAGATGACTCCATCTAATAAACATGGACATTTACTCATTCAAGGATTACTTTGCTTAAATAGTTAAACAAGGTGATTAACGCAATATTGCTACACATCATTTATATCATCAATACATATATGATCAAAAGAAAAGCATTACCATAAACATCCAATAGTGGAGGGAATAAAGAAATGTTGTTAAAACACATAAATATATTTGATAATAGCAAAGGCGATCAAATAACAATTCATATAAAAGAATGGATTTAGACATAGATAATAGTACCATATGAGCTGCGAGTCACTCTCCAATATCAATCGCTATTTGAAATTCTTCCTCTAATGCAGAAATACTTTCAAACAAAGACAGTAGTGCACATTTGCATAAAAGCTTCTTTGCCAAAATCAGAATGATTGGTCCAGTTTTATAAAAGAATATGCCTGAAGTATAGTAGTGCAACTTCAGGTTTTAAGTCAAGTACAAAACTTTACGACCCTTTCTAAAAACATGAAAGGGTCTATAAATACTGAATTAAACTAACTATCTATGAAACTGAAATCCTACTTAATTGGTATCAAATGATCCTGAATATCTTCTTCTCAGCAACCTGGTAGTCGGCGGCATGAATCATCAAGTAGGCTGTTTGCCTTTAAACTTGAGCTGACTTATCGCAAGCATTGGCTCCACTTCGGGCGGTCTGTTGAGGCGAGAGTTAAGCTAGGCGGCATAGGTGGCATCCTGAATATCGAGGATAATATACCCGATTGCATCTGTAAGGCATTTGAGGGTGGCTCTTTGACTGTGTGGTTTTACCAAGAAGAACCAATAGGTGTCACATGTTAAACTGTTAATTCCAGCAATTAATCTCCCCTTTTCCTCTAGATCTGGATAACATGACTGCTCCAATGTTTTCACCGCTGTCAATTTACCTGGAGTGCAATGGGAAATCATGTTTGACAAGTAGAGAGTATTATTAACCAATTCAACCAAATTACTTGTGGTTGATTTGCATCTTGAAATTGCCCTCTCTGCTTTCATTAACTGGGACTGCCATTCTGTAAACAATATTTCTTTATGTGACTCTAAAATTCTTGGTAAATTTGCCGCTTGTCCCTGATCGGTATCTTGCCAGTCAAGAAATTCAGTTAATGTTTCTTCAGCTTGATCCAATTCTGTTCTAGCCTTTTCTGTTTGTTTACTTATTGATGCCGTCAATTCGCATAGTGGTTCCGCCTGGGCGATTTGTTGACATAGAAGCTTGATTTGTGTTATTAATGCCTTATTTATCTGTAATGCTTCTAATTTGAATTCGGCTATCTGTGGAACGCCCTTTGTCTTCTCAAGCTGTGCTAATAGTTGAGCAATCTGCTCATCTTTTGACTTCAACATTTGTTCATTTGCTGCCCTCAGTTGTGCCAAGGCTTCAGATAATTCTTTCTGCTTCTGGATTGCGCTGTGATCAATCCTCTATTTCTCTTCCCGCAATTGTTGAGTTAATTGATTATTTATTTGCTGTTGTGTTAACAATTGTTGTTCTTCCTGCTCCGCTTTCTGTTGTGCTTCTGTTAGCTGTGCTTGCAATAAAAAGATTTCCTGGTCTTTTGTTTTTAATAAAAGACTCACCTCTGATGCCTTGTCTATTGTTGCTGCCGAATAGGCTCCAACATATTGTGATAGTTTTGTTAGGTCATCAGAGGGGTCAAATTCCTCCTTCCAAACCACATTGCCCGTGACCGTTTGTTCTGGGAAAAGGGAAGGTTGATCAGTCCTTCTTCTCTTCCTCTGTCGTTTTACCACAGCTTTGTGCCTTGGGCTATAGAAGACATCCAAGGGAGGAATTTCTTCTATCTGCAAAATAATTTGATCGGAGGGGTCCTTTGGGATTATTTCTACTTCCTTTGAACTGGGTAGGCCGCTGGTTCCACTTGGAACCTGTTGTGAAGTGGTTTCCTGTGTATCTACTGCTTTCGAAGTTTCAGTGTCCTTTGAACATTCAAGACTACTGATAATTGAATCAAATTGCTGCCATTCCTGGAGCAATTTGGGATCAATTTGAGTATCCACATTCACCTCTATGTTGCTCTGTTTCTGCTCTTTAGTCTGGGTTTCCTCTTGCACTTTCTCCTGTTTTTCTGTTGTAACTGGCGGTTCCCTTGAATGTTGCTGTTTAGGCTCGCTTGGTCTTGTTGTTGGGCTGTTGCTAATAGATCTAGAGGCAGAGTTTGCAACCTCTGTTCTCTAAGTCTGTTGAATTCAACTAACCCTTCATCTTTGTATTCCATTATGGCCAATGATCTAACTTGATACATTGATTCAGCTGAGGAGAACATGTCATCAAATTTATCTTCTATATGATCAAACTTTGTCAATTTGGCCTGTTCAAGAGCATTATAGGAAACTTTGTTGGGATCAAATCGCCTGTTAGGGAGAGTCGCTAGAGTTAGTGATTTCATCTTCGTAGCTTCTTTTTCCGCATGTTTAAAATCATGCAAAGTGTAGACACCACATCTCAGAGGAAAGGAGGGCCAGACCTGCTTCTTATTTTTCTTTAGAGTTTGTGTAACTCCCTCGGAAATAATCTGATAGGCTATCTCCCTTGCCAGCAGTTTGTCAGGTATGTACAAAGGAAGGACATGAGGTTCGGCTTGGCTGCCGAAAATTCTTACATAAGTAAATTTCTCCTCTCCAAACCATCTTCCTATTGATGTTAAATCAATCCCTGCTTGGTAAGAAATCTTGGGAGTAGGTTTATTAAAAATAGAATAATGAATGGGTAACATGAAGCCGTTGCAGACTTGGTACAAATGGTGCTTATAGGAAGTCTTCCACAATTTCTGATGGTATATGCGAATAGGCGTGGGGTCTTGTGGAGTCCACCTCCAGCCGAGTACAGGAAACTCAGAATTAAAACACAGGGTATCTAGTATATAAGCACTGTAGTAGAATGGGGGAATAATCCTTTCTGAGACGAAAGTTTCAGTTCTAAAACTAAGAACTGTGGTCGCTAGCTTATCTGACAGTATGGTTTCCCAATCCATTATCTCACTATTACATGCCGCTTCCATCAAGGGAACCATTTCTATAGTGAAATTAGCGGAATTGTTCAACCCCCACAATCTACACATCATTATCCTAGCATAACAATACGGAGAACATAGAGAATCAACAGAGTACTTACCGGAAGTTTCATGCTTGTGTTTCGTCGGATTTTGCCTCCATTCCCAAATGGGTTCGGATTCAGTTTCGTTCTCATTTCAGAATTTCTCCAAAAATGCCTTGTTGTATTTCTTCTCTGGCTCAGGCAAATGATACATTTGCCTCAAATCATCGGCCTTGAATGAACCGAAGATTCTCCCATATCTGGTGCAGAAAGTTCTGTCTGTGGTTGGGATTTCCTCAATTGCCCACTTTACTACATCCGTATATGGGAGAATTTGTTCCCGAGCTGCTATTCGATGAAGGAAAGAGTCGGCCAAGTCTTTCAAAATACCATCAGATTTTCTACTGGAACCCGCTGTAGCTTGTACTGCCATCACGTTTGGTTCTTCGGCTTCGATCAAATTATAGGTACTTTGCCAAGTGGTCTTGGCAAGTCCTGAACATGTAGTATCAGATATTAATCCTTTCTTTTTATTTGCTGGATTAGCGACGGCTTGTCCTGTGGCTGGTGTAGTGGAAGCGACTTTGGTTTTCTTAGACTTCTTCCCCATTCTGCTTGAATCTATTACTTCGGAAGAATTTTGCACAGTAGTGGAAATAAGCGTAACACAGAGAGTTGGTAGCAAAAACCAAATACGAGTGAGATATATTGATCAATGCATGATGAGGGATTAACTTAAAGTGGCCGCGGATACAATCTATGAGAAGATTTTTTAAGCTTACTATTTCATTAAATGGCCATTAAAACCTGCCAATCCTTTAAATGCTCATCATATCTCTTATCGGCCGCATGATTTGTTTAAGCGTGCCTTGGACGTTTTGGCGGTTGAGCGCAGGTGAATCACTGTTTGAAAGATAAGGCCTTAAATACGAATTAATCGTAATACCTTTGCTTTAACGGCTTTTTGAAGTTTGCGCTTTTGGCTTTATCACAATCGGGTGTCGGGGAAAACTTAAATCTTTATATTGACACCTTTTGAAATCCCCGATCGCCGATAGCGATATCACATCGCATCGCATTGGGAGTATGGGCACTTTAAAAAGCATGCATGGTATATCCCCGATCGCCGATAGCGATATCGCATCGCATCGGAGCGAAAGGGACGTGATCGCATTGCATTGGAACGAAAAGCATTTATTCGCATCGCATCGGAGCGCAAGGCACTTTTGTTATGGGAACTTATTATTGCCGATATCCGATAGCCTACTGCATGTCATCGCATCGGAGAAAACCAATGGGCCTTTAAGTTATGCCTCCTTTGTCATTGCGATATGCGATCTTGCGATCGCTTTATCGCAATGATAAAAGATTAATTATTTATATTATAAGACCAAATAATTGGTTTGTCAAAAAGGTTTTTTAGAATGCTTTCATTTTGTTTTTCGGACCTTTTTGAATAATACAAAGTTGATACCAATTAAAAACAAAAAGGGACCCATTTCATATTATAGTTTTATGAATAAAATGGTATGAAATGGGGGGTTGTTGTAGAGCACAACATGACCCAAAGTTGTGAAACTTATACAACCTTGTAGAATCATCAGCAATGCCAGTAGCTAAAATCTTTTTAGGATCTCTTAGGTCCTTGATTACAACATCATGAGGTGAAAATTCAACGATTTTACCTTCACCTGAATGAGTTATCTGATATACAGATAGAAGGTTACAGGATAAGGTTGGAACACATAATACATCATTAAACTGACCATTGTCTAGATGAACAGTTCCAGTCCCTACAACAATAAGAGATCTATCATCACCAACATATATATTTTTGGTGTTACAATCATTTAAAGAAGAAAACATGGCTTTGTTTTTGGCCATGTGATAAGAAGCTCTAGAATCAATGAGCCACTCATGAGAATGAGAAGAAGAAGATACATTTAATGCATAGCCAGACCGAGATGCTTGACAACCACATGCAGAAAGTGCCATTCCTGAAGATGAAGTTGAAGTTGAAGATTGCCCCAAATGGATGTTATGCTTCTTCATTGCTGCTTCCAAGGTTTCCATCTTCTTAAAGCATTTTGATTCTAAGTGGCCATCTCGATTACAAAAATTGCAATGTCTATCAGTCTTCTTCCCTTTGTTTTTATTTGTCTTATCATTTTGTTGAAATGATTTTTCATTTTGGGGCTGAAATTGCTTAGGACCCTTGTTTGGTTTAGGACCATTCTTTTTAGGATATGACTTCTTAGGATTTTTTGAATTTGGTTGCTGCTGGGCGGCTAACGCTTTCTTGGAAGAGTTTCCAAGATTAAGAAGACCAAGGTGTAAGAGTTTTTCTTGTTCTCTTATTAAAGAATCACAAAAAGAGTCAAAGGAAGGGGGCTTATAGTCTGTTCCTTGAGAAATGAAGGCTTCTCTTGTAGAATGGAAGGTGGAAACAAACACAGAGTAGGCTGGTCCCAACTTAGTAAGAATGGAATAGATAAGGTTACTATCTTCTTTCTTAACTTTAACACCTTCCAAGAGATATCTAAGGGTCTTGAATATGGACAAGAAATCTTCAATGCAAGAAAAATTATTAGGGTCCAATGTGAGCAACTCATTTTCAAGTTGATGGGCTCTAAGTTCATTTTTAATCCCAAAAACTTTATTGATTTGTTTCATTGCTTCATCAGGAGTATCAAGTTCTGCAATATGGAATCTAAGATCTGGAGAAATAGACATCCCTATCAATCCACGTGCTTGATCTTACCTATTTTCCCATTTAGTAGCTTTATCTTCATCCTTTGGTTTCTTTTCTTGGCTTGAGGCTATTCGGTAGAGACCTTTACTTCTAAGTAAATCCTCAATGTAGGACAACCATTGGAAGTAGTTGGTGCTGTCAAGGGTAACTTGGTTTTGACTTTCCATTTCAACAGAAAATGAAGCTAAAGATGCTGAAAATAAGTGTTCCAATGGATAGATCTCGAAAAATTAGGCTGGTTTAAAAAAAACGGCTCTGAAAATAGCTTCAGGATGAAGAAGTTATGGCTTTTTGAAAAAAGTTGATGAAGTCGCCGACGAAGTGCGGGAATGTGTGGAAATGAAAAAATCCGCCCCCAAAAAATGGAGACTTGAACCCAAGACCTCTACTCTCTTAGAATAGCTTTGAACCAATTGAGCTATACAAACAATTTGAGAGAGAGAGAGAGAGGGGGGGTTGATGCTTTGGGTTGCGTGCTTGCTTTGAGAAGGCTCTTTTTCCCTACAAAACAAAAAACACAAAACCCAACACGGACATGCAAAGAAAACGAACCTTACGGCTCGAAGTTAGCTTTAGCCGAAAAACTAAATATTTTCAAAAATGAACCTTGCGGCTCAAAGTTAGCTTTAGCTGGAAACTAAATATTTTCCTCAATGTTTCTGATTTTCTGAGATCACCCTAAGGCATAGGGAAAAGAGCATACGCATGAGAAAAATCCTTCCTTTCTATTTCTGATTTGCCCAGATCACACAGTGTCGCAGGGCAAAGAGCATACACAAAAATGAAAGGTGTAGATCCGGTAATAAAAAAAAGCTAAATAAACCGAAACCGAAATAAACAGAGAGAAAATAACAGTAAACTGCAAATAAACACTGTATACCTCCAGATCTTAAAAATGACGCAGCTAGGGCTACCGGAAACCTTTTCGCGTGAAACAAAAGGGGTTCCTCACTGGAACAGATGCTCCCAACACAACAGAGCAGTCCTCTCGGCTCGAAAGCAGTCAGAAATAACAGATCTACGAAACAGCAGTCGGATGCAGTTCTACCGGCTTCAGATTTGGATCACCAACGAACGCGGCCCTCAAATAGCTCTGATACCATGTAGGAATCTATAGGGTAAGTTCCTCAGATAGAACACCAAAGGACACCACTCACAACCAGATCGTAGATCAATACACCAGTATTTTTGACGTGGTTAAAACCCTCAAAGAGGGAAACAGTCCACGGCCTGAGCCAACGCGGCCACTTCAGGAAATTTATTAATAAAAGAATGAAAATTTACATATGCTTCTCTCATGCACGGATTACCCTACAAATGACCCTCCATGCGCTTTAAATAGAAATCATGGACCAATCGGGTGTCAAGCCACGGATCAAGTGTCGGTAATACCGAGGAGAGAATGAACCGTCGGATCACTACATATCGTGACCGTCGGATTGTAAGTTACAAAATGTACAACGGTAAAGAAACACACTTTACCTAACTCTATACTAGACCAAGTTGTACTTAACTATTTCCTATGTGTCGGAATATCCTAACATGACACACTCTCTTTATTGGAACTGATTTTGGATCAGTAAGAGTGGTATGATACACTCTCTTTATTTGGAACTAATTTCAGATTAGTAAGAGTGGTATGACACACTCTCTTTATTGGAACTGACTTCGGGTCAGTAGAGGATGGTGTGATACATTCTCGATCACTTCTTCTTCTTCATAGTTCAACAGAGCAGAGTTGAGCAAAGCAGTACAGGGCACTGATGGTAGAGATAGTACAAACTGGCAGATCGATTAGCAGATGGAGTCTCCCTAGTTGAGAGGGAGTGTTAAAATTGGCAACTAGGGCCAAACTCCATGTGGGTCTATTTCTTTATGACAACTGATATTTTTCTTGGATTCCTCTCATCGAGAGGTGTAGGATTGATCTAAAGATCATTCGATTCCAACATGTATTCATGGAGACATGAATTTATTTGTGTTATGTGACAATTCGTCACGGTCGACCAACAACAAAATTTCCCCCACTTGTCCTCAAAGTTTTGCTATAAATAGAGGTGGCCTTCAAGTCATTTAGACACACACTCTCTTGTGATCTTTCTTCATTATGTTTTTGGTTTTGATGAATGAGATATATAGAGGGAGTGCCCTAGGATATACACTGGCCTAATGATGCCATAATCCACAGTAAAGGGAAGAATCCTAGACCCTAGCACTGCCATGGAGAGCCCTAATTACAGTCAGGGAGGCCCTAGATGAGGAGGAGAAAAGGCCTTCTAGGAGTGCCTACGTTGCCCTATATTACAGTTAATGAAGCTAGCCCTATGGACGCTGTCTTGGAGGAGGATTATCTCATTGAAGAGAAGCACCTACGCTACCCTAAAGGAGGCTCTCCTATGCAGTCCTAGGAGAGGCTTTAACACAGGCAAGGAGGCACTCTTCTCTCAGCCCTAAAGGAGATCTAACTACAAAAAACTTTAGCCCTAATACGTTGTCCTAGGCCACAATCAATAAGGGTGTTATCTACAGCAAAGGAGGCACCTATACACAGTTCTAAAGATAGACCTATACGTTGTTCAAAAGACATCTAGCCGCAATCCTCAAGGGTGTTCTAATCCACTGTTAAGGATGACCCTCTCACGCTGTCTAAGGGATCTACACAACACCTTATGATATCCCAATTAGCTAATAGGTGTAGCCATTATCCGCTGCCAATGAAGGTCTCCTATCACCAAGATTGTACACTATCCAGAGGAGGCCTTTTGAGATGCCTCTAATCACAGTTAAAGGAAATTCTAAGCATACCAATAGAGCCCTAAATTCAGATTGAATTATTGAAGGAGACAACGTTGATCATGATTATGTATGGGCAGTTCATGAGACTTGTTGGTGGCAGTATTGTAGTATGCATTGAGTGTAGGTGACACAATGTTGAGTGCAACATAGTGATGATGAGTGTAGCACAATGATGAGTGCAACATAGTGTAATGAAGTGCAACACAGTGATGATGAGTGCAACACAATAATGAAGTGCAGCATAGTGATGTTGAGTGCAACATAGTGATGATGAGTGCAACATAGTGATGATGAGTGTAGCACAATGATGAGTGCAACATAGTGTAATGAAGTGCATCACAGTGATGAAGTGCGACACAATGATGAAGTGCAGCATAATGATGAAGTGTAGCATAGTGATGATTGGATGTAGCATGATGTTGGATGCAGCATGGTTATGGAATCACCTTGGAGAACCAGTTGAAGAAGTATGCCTTCACCCGGGTTCATACATGTAGTCCTTTTCATCAGAACTATCGTGTCATCTTCATGATGGAAGATCTCTGATGTCTGATCTTGTCAAGTCAAAGTGTTGACTTCTGATGTATATGTACTATCTCTCTCTCTGCTGAACTATTGAAGAATATAAGAAGAATTGATCAAGGGTTTCCCCACATTGGGGTTTGTCCCTGGTTGGTGCCACATCTTGTGTCCTCTTGTCTTGGCATGTCTTCTGCGATTTATGTTTATGTTCTATCTGCATTTTACTATCATGCTAAATGTGATTGCTAATCTAGAATTGATATTGAGCTAATATGGAAAATTGAAGTAAATTTGCTCTAAGCATAGAACATACCTAAAATTAACAAAGATCAATCTCTAGCCCTTGAGCTATATGCAGTATAATAAAGAATAATCAAGAAGAAGGAAAAGGCACACAAGAGGGGTGAAACAATTCGACTGAGTGGGAAACTCATGCCTCCATGATTGCTCCCTCCTTTACATTCATACACTTATGATATGGACACCCCATCAGTTGGTCCCCTTTGTTGGTTTTTGGTAGCATTTGACAGGTGTTCTAGTCTCTATGGTGTCTATGAGGCTAAGGAACACATTTTCTCCAATACCCATAAAAGGTTTCACAAGAAACACCTATATTAGATTAATTAGCCAATTATCAATTATTTTCCTAATTCTAACTTAGGAAAATTGGTTAATTAAATCAAATTAATTAGGAAAATGGATTTTACTCTAGAGACTTCTGGAACTGTCGCTTGATGGGGTCAAGATGATTTTAGCCATCGACTGTGATTAGATCATGGTCGTTGGTTGCTCAATGAGATATTATAAGAGAAAGTCGATGGGGTTTGGAGAGACACACTTGAGAAAATTGAATTCCTAGTTGCAATAGATTAGCAAGGGTGTAGTTGAAGCAGAGGGAGACACTAGCAAAGGGGTTTCAGCAGAGTATTTGGGAGGATATTTCTGGAAGATATTTTCACAATGATTTCTAGTATTCTCAAATTCAGAGAAGGCCGAATTTATTCTGTAAATAGAGGGTCGAAGAAAACAATGCGAATAGCCAGATTACCAGTGCAAGTTCCTACAGAAGTAATTCCATTTCCAGTGTTCGAAAGATTTGTTGAAGGAGGTTCAAGTAGGTTCAACTGGCAGAGGAAGGTAGTAAATTTGACAGAACTAAATTCCGGAAGAATTTCTCAGTTGTGAGTGCAAATTACAAGAACCAATGCTAGTTGCAAGTAGAGGGTGTGAATTACTGGAGGAGGTCGATTTGGATTTGTAGAATGAAATTCAATGTTTCCAAATTGATTTGTCAATTGGAGGTGTGAGATAAAATTTTCCAGAGCTTTGTCAATGTTAGGCAAGTAGTTCAAGAAATCGGATTCATTCCCCTGGCCTCTCGTGTCCCGAATCGGGAGAATCAGACACGATTCAATCAGATTCGTGTCCTTCCAATCGTGTTCGGTCGTCCGATTAGGACATGATCGTGTCCAGTGTGTACGATCGGGACACGATCATGTTTAGATCATGTCCCGATCAGACACGATCGTGTCCCGATTCTGGGACACGAATCCCGAAAACTAGACTTCTGTGCGACGTTAAAAGGCCGATTTGGCCATTCTAATTTCACATTCACCTTTATTCTTGGTTGTGGGTTTGTTGTGGGTGTGTGATAGCAAAGAGAAAAGGGTGTGGGAGCATTTTCAATTAGATCTAACCAACAGGTAAGTGCATTTTCTTTGATTTTTTTTTTCATTTTTATTACAGCAGTTTGCATGTGCATTTCTTGTACAAATTTGTGCATTTTTTGTTTATCTTTTTACAACATTCATGGTTCAATCAAGGGAAGTAAGGAAGGGGAAGAATGTCCCCATTAGAGATGCTCCTCATGTTCCAATTTCATTAGGGTCTGCTGCAAGTGTTCCCTCTATTGCAAGTGGGGCTACAATAGCGCTTCAAATGTTGAGGGAAGATAACATCCTCAAGATAACAAATATCCCTTGTGTAAATATGTCACAAGAGAGCAAGGACCAGGCAGCAAGATGAAGGGAGGAGGCAATGTGAGTTGGAAATGCAGCTATTGCAACGCTAATTTCATGAGCACATATCATCATGTGAAAGATCGTTTGTTGGCTTTACCAAGTTGTGGAATTCCAGCTTGTAGAAAGGTGCCTTTACCAAAGAGGAAAGAAATGGAAAGAGAGGCCAATGTTGGTATGGCAAATGTGGATGCAAAATCTAAAAAAAAAAAAGAATGATGACCCCCTTCCATACTTAAATAAAATCAACACCAAATTCCCATTTGAGAGTTTTGGTGGGGGACAAGCAACAAAAAGAAAGGAAATTTCACTTGGTCCAATGGACAAGATTTTTCAGAAAGAGAAACGGGAAGAGCTTGATCTCACGATTTCCTTTTTTTTCTATCAAAACTTCATATCCTTTAATATTGCACGCTCACCTCTATTTATTGAGACGTGTCAAGCTCTAACTCAAGGGGCTCCATCAGGGTATGTGCCTCGTGGGTCAAAGAAGCTTGTTACCACATTGTTGACGCAAGAAAAAAAAGAGGTGGACAAAATGCTTGAGCGTATTAAATCAGCATGGCCAACATCTGGGGTTAGCATTCTTTCTGATGGATGGACAGATCCAGCACAACACCCACTCATCAACTTCATGGTGTCTTAATTGAATGGTCCAGTTTTCTTGAAATCGGTGGATGCACTTGGACAATACAAGGATGCACAATATATGGGTGAGTTGTTTATTAAATTTACTGAAGATGTAGGTGTTGATTCTTGTGTGCAAATCATTAAAGATAATGCACCTGTTTGCAAGGCTACTGGCATGATTGTGGAAGCTAAATATCCACGAGTGTTTTGGACACCTTGCATTATCCATTCATTGAACTTAGCACTTAAATATGTTGCTTTTGATGTGCTTTCGATTAGAAGCATTATTGAGGATGCACGACATATCCGCAAATTTGTACAAAATCATACAAATGCCCTCACTATCTACAAGGAGTACACCAATCTATCATTTTTGAAGATGGTGGGTTGAAGAGGTTGAGGGAGATCAAGGCTGCTCTTACGTCCATGGTTATTTTAGAGTTTTGGTCTTTTTGGAGAAAGACAAATCAAGCAGCCTCTAAAAGAGTGAAGGACACAGTGTTAGATGATGCTTGGTGGGAGAGGGTAGATCTACTTATTCAGATCATGGACCCTATCATTTCTTTTCTTCGATTTGCAGATACATACCAACCCATCCTAGGAGAGGTTTATGAGGGATGGGATTCCATGATTGAGTTTGTGAGGAGCATTATTTTACAGAGTGAGTTCCCCGAGTATGAGACATCATCAGAGGCCTTCTTCACCACCATACAAGATATTCTTGTCAGCAGATGGGACAAGAATTGCACACCTTTACATTGTTTGGCTCACTCATTGAACCCAAAATACTACAGTCATGAGTGGTTGAATGGTGGACCTTCCAGCAGATTCCTTCCTCACATGGATGGTGAAATCTCACAGGGGAGGAAAGATGCATTTAAGTGGATTTTTCAGGATAGAGCATCCCTTGATGAGGTGGAGGATGCCTTTGCAGAGTTTTCCACTGACACTGGTCGATTTGTAGGATATGATGTGATTAGAGACATGGGGGCTAAGAAACCCTATTCTTGGTGGGAAAATCATGGGGCAACAAGCCCTCCTCAACATCAGTTAGCCATGAGGCTCCTCTCTCACGCAAATTCATCCTCTTGTTGTGAGAGGAATTGGGGACCATATGGCAATTTGTATAGTGTCAAGATGATTAGGCTTGATCATTCAAAGGCAGAGAAAATGGTGTATGTGCACACGAACCTTCGTCTTATTCACAAGGAGAGGGATGAGTGGTTGAAGGGAGAGACAAAGATGTGGGATGTACTTCCTGATGATATGGGTTTGGACAACAGTGTTGAGTTGTCATTGGCCAACTTGGATCTCAATGAGCCAGTGCTAGAGCCTGTCACATTTGATGATGGTGATACTGTAGAGGGGTCATCCTCCACACGAGCAGATATAGAGATGAATTTGGATACAAAGGAGGAGGATTTAGCAGAGGAGAGCAGCGGTTTCCATGATGATGAGTACAGTGATGCTGATTTTGATGATGAGCTACCTACTACCTTGAAGCTTGTAGACTTGTAGTGGTTTTTTATTTTCTATTTCAATTTTCCATTGGCATTATACTACCTATGTAACACATTTTGATTTTGATGACTTAATGAGAAAAATATAGTATCTTGTCTTTCTCCTATTGGATCATTGATTAATTGAATATGTATTATGATTTATCAGTTATGTCACAATTGTATTTGTATGCATAATGTTACTTTGTAAAACTTACATCTAAATGAAGATCTATGTTTGAATCAATGAATTTGTATCATGAATGAGAATTTGTGTAAGAAATATCTAATTTTTAATATATATATATTTTAATAAAATAATATATAACATGCCCTGTTCTCGAGGGTCAATGTGTTCGTGTCCGACACTTGAATCCCCATGTCCTGTGTCCCTGTTTCAGGTGACTACTAATCTCTAATTTTCTAAAGAATTAATAATAAAACCCTCATCTACTGAACTAGGTTTCCCCACATTGGGGTTTTTCCAGGGACTATTGTCCAAAAATCTTGGTGTCCAAATTTTTGTGTGTGCAATATTTTCTCATTTTTTGAATTTAAATATGTGAATATTGCAGTAGTATATTAATCATTATTTTCCAAATTAATTCTATGAAGACAAATAATCTCCAGTAGATAGAAGATCAAATTTCCAATTACCGCAATTAAGGAAATTTCACACCCTTGACCATGGCACTTGGCCATGAAGCCTTTTCCCATTCATTACCGCATTATTTACCACTAACACCTATTGATTGAGGGGTTAACCTTGGAATTGTTATTTCCCCTTGAGGGTTGGAAACACCTAATAGGATTGGCCATTAGCCACATCTATCAAGTTAGGGAACACCTTTACAGGACAGTCTAGTTAGATATCAAAAGGTGGTCCTTGTTTGAAGTACTAACATGCCCTTAACATTCAAGTTTGGTCCAATTAGATGCATATATGGTCCTAGTCTCTAAAGGATGGCTGCTTTCACTTGAGTTCATGTTCTTTTTGTCAAGTGGTCCATAAGAGCCTAGGCCATGAGGGCATCCATTCGACAAGTACCCAAGCCTTTCAAAGAAGTACATGGCCTAAGTAGATGCAGTGTTGAGAGACTGGAGCCTCCATACAGCATGAACATATCTTACATGTCCCAGAATACCTTTAGGGCCCAAGACATTGGTCAACTTTGACCTAGCTTTGAGGATTCTTCATGATGACACTATTGGACCTAATATGCCCCCAGGTTGACCTTGACATAACCTAATGGGAAAGAATTGATTCATAGCCGAGATGAGGATGGTCTCCCATTGAGAGACTAGGAAGGGCTTGTTAGGCCAAAGGAAGCCTTGACGCTGGATAGAAGGAGGCCTTATTTGACAATTGGAGACTCATGGAGACCACATGATGGTGCCCCAGCTGCACTTGGGACCCCAAAGGAAAATTTTAGGTGTATTTGAGGACAATCCCTCAAATTTGAGATCATCTAGGCACTTTCACACATTATGACACCTAAGCACACCTTGGCATGGCATTTGGAGAGGCTACGACTCACATATGTGGGAAATTATGGTCCATTTTGTCATTAGCTAGTGGTTTGGCTTGTAACCGAAGATCATTTCATGACAAACTTGTGCTTAGGGGCTTCATTATGCTACAATAATTGAGGTAAAACTCATATAAGTAGAGTTTGCTTTCATTTCATTTGGATCATCACTTATGGATCAATTCGGCCCCCTTAGAGATTTTGGCCTAGCAGAAAATTTCTCTTGTATTTTGTGTAGATGTGATCTATTGTGGAGTTTTTTCTTATGGATAGATTCTTTGGTTTTGGAGATATCATTTTGGAGCAATAAATGGTTGGTTCATGCAACTATCTTGTAAGTGTTCTCTGCATTGGAACATATTTTATGGCTATTGCATGGAATGGTTATTATCTAGGGTTTCTATGTGCTAGTTATATTGAAAAAATTTCAATGGAATCATATTAGAAATGTTATTGTATGCATTACCCATTGTAGAATTTATGTGACAATCCTATGAGTGATTCTTCATGATAAGCTCTTCTCATTGACTTTGTTCCCTCATAAAATGATAGCTAGGGTTTGAAACTAGGGTTTCTTATTCCCTTACTCGTTGCTAGGGTTTAGTATTTTCTCCTAAGTAGACCTCCCTTAGACTCCATCACCCAAGATCAAGACACTAACCTTATTCACATTATTGATCACGCCTAAATTCAACTTCAAATCATACTTTTCTTCCCCAAATCTGATTTTTGACCTCTAAAGGGAAGTCGCTAAGCTAGGGTTAGGTTTAAATTTAACTAGGGTTGATTGTGTTTCCTTGTGGAGGAATTCAACACTTGGTTGTGAGGTCATTGCCACAAGGTAAATTTTGCCTTAGGAAAACCCTAGTTTTTCCCTAAGCTTCAACTTGGGGCTTGTTGAAGGTTTGTTGTGCCACAAATTGATCATACTTATCTACTTCA
Organism: Pinus tabuliformis; assembly: GCA_031772625.1. Taxonomy (NCBI): domain Eukaryota; kingdom Viridiplantae; phylum Streptophyta; class Pinopsida; order Pinales; family Pinaceae; genus Pinus; species Pinus tabuliformis. The sequence goes on along the minus strand of CM062804.1, from coordinate 443,594,814 downwards.
AGCCTTTTCTTTCCCTTGTGATCCTAGGTAAGTCTACTGACCTTGCCTACTCTCAAACCCTAGGTCACTTTATGCCCTAATTAGGCATTTTGGATTGAACACATTGCCTTGTTTGTTCTAGATGAGCCTTGTTCCTAAGTAGAGTGTCTCTCCTTGGCCTATCATTATCATCTCTAACCCTTGGACTTGATATATACTTCGGCGTCTTAACATACGGAAGCCTCCCTTGTGGTGAAAGTCCACTAAAGAGCAAGAGGTGGTGGTCATGGTGACAGTGGGACAGACCTCGTAGTGTTGTCACTTGGTCTGGGTTTTGTCTTGTGAGCTCCCCTCACAAGGCTTGCTAGATTTTGAGGCAACAACACGTAGAAGCAACTTACAACAAACACTTGTAGGCTTATACAAGTGAAGTGCTCCACTTCGAGGGTACAAATGCCATGCTTCATGGTGATGGTGTACACAATAAGGGCTCCAAAGTGACGTAGCTACAAAAAGCATGCCCATAACCCTCCCAAACAAGCCCACACAAACTCCATCACTCCTAAGCCATGTGCTCCACTAGGTCCCTCCCCCTATATGAACATTGTCACAACCTAAGCATCCCCCAAGCCAACTCCAAGTCTCCATTCAAGAATCCAAGCTACATGTTGTATGGGGACTAATTCCCTTCTCCTATGTAAACTGTTCTCTAAGCAAGTGAACCTCTCCATGTGACCATTATGAAGGACGTTCCCCACACTGTCAAGAGAACTCCAATGACATATGGAAAAATGCCAAGTAAGCACCCAACTAAAGTCAACCAACCAATAAGCAAGCTATCGCCAATGTGCAAATCCACAACAAACCATCTCCCATGTGTCAATCCATCTCAAACTAACTGAAGGTTGAACATACACCATGTACCCCATATCTCATGAAGCAGCCCTAAACATGGTATAAACACTTTTAAAGTAACTTGAAAGATAACACAAGCTAGTGCTTTCAAGTTCCAACAACTTTCAACCAATTACTTTCAGTTATCCAATAGATTCTCTACAATGCAACATGGAAAACCTAGAATTGCAATCCAAGTGGTTAGTACATGTCTCTCACATCAAAACAACCTAATGGAGGATACTCAGCAAATGACTCAACCAACATGTGCTTGGTCAAAATCATCTTTACAAATCTGGCATCTCCATCCTTAAGGAACTCAAGCTCCTTCTCAAGCTCTTTCCTAGATCTTTTTCCACCTTTTAAGGATTTTGGCAAACTTGACAGAAATTTCGTAGGTGTAGTAGTCTAATATAGCCATAGTCATTTCCAATCTGTTTAGGGTAATTCATGAAGATGACCTTGGAAGTCAAACTAATTTCCTTCTTTGTTGGATCACTTGGAGTTGTGTACTAACATACCAGCATTTCAAATCCTTTTCTGCAACCTTATTCACACTAAAGACAATGCTTTCACCAAGAACAAACCTCCTTACAAAACCCTCATCAATTATACCATTTTAAATTAATGCTCTAAAACCATGTAAAATTATCTTGGAATGCAAATCATGAAAAATATACATACACTACAAGCAATATAAGCATAGAGATATGGAGAGAAAAGCAAACTATAAAAACTCTGTTTGGTGCATTGTACAATATAGATCCTGCTTTCTCTCAATCCCTAAGTCACACATCATGGATATATGTTCTCTTTCAACCTCAGCCCTTGACCTTTTGTATCCCATGCCTTCATTTCTCATGTGACATGTGCCTCTCTTCACTCAACACTTCTCCTACCATTTAACATATTAACACCCACATATCCTGAATCATGGACACATAATGATCTAAAGGACTCATACACATATAATTTATGTGTTCATAATTCCCAATAAGCAATGGAGGTCTTGCAACATGCGAAGCAAATCCAAGCATGAGGACTCAAACATCCAATGAATTCAGAGGGAAGTGACAGCAATGGAGAGTATTGACCAAAAGTAGAGCAACAAACTTCCCAGTAAAGGTTAAAACCTATTTCATGATCTTAATTTCTTTGTATGGCTATATGCAGTCCAGCCTGCTAGACATTTTGTGCCTTTTAAGTCTGAATATAAGGTGGCCCCATTCCTTTTGCGGATCAAATTTAAATAAGCCATCATCCTGACACATGAATGTTTTGCCATTTAACATGGTTAATTGAATCAAGAGGGAAGTCCCTTTTCTTTTGTAACCTCGTAGACAAATTAGGTGTATGTGTGCAAAGCAATTCATAAGCACCTAATGTAGATTATGTATATCCAGTACATCATGGTCTTTGGGTAAGGTTGAGGTAAGCAAGGGATATATGAATATAATCTTCAGTTGTTTCTGTTAAAAAAAATACTATTGTTTCACCTTTTCCTAAAATTTAAAAGTGGCATTTCCAAAAATGTTATACTATTGTTTCGCAATTTCCTAAAATTTAAAAGTGGAATTTTCAAATATGTTATACTATTGTTTCACCGTTTCCCAAAATTTAAAAGTGGCATTTCCAAAAATGTTACCTGTTTCAGATAACTTAGATATAGAATCATGAAAAGGAATTCGTATTTGAATATGTTAGCCAAATATAATACGACAGCTTACAAAACCAAAAGAAAAGATGTATTATTTATCTTGGCAAACAAACCCAAACTAAGAAAGAGATGTTTTGTATTCATCTCACATTTTCAAGAATGAGCTTATAATGTGCTTCAGCAAAAACGTTTTGAATTGCCTTTCAATCTTTCAAAATGGCAATATCCCTCACATAAATTGTGCTCCCTTGTGTTTGGGTTTGCCATTGTTCAGTTTTAGATTGTTGTTTAATCATAGGAAGACAAAGCTTGCTAATTTGTAGCGCACCTGTTATCCCAGGATCGAATAACAGTGCTTCTGTGGGATTATAGAGAACTACCCGGTTTTCACAAAAATGACAGAATCATCTCCTGGTAAAACTTCAAAGAGATAACTGTTGAGCTGAACAATTTTAACAGTTACTTTCAAAAGTTGTTTATGTGCTAACATCTTGTTGAGTTTGTGTACTTGACATCATGAACGCAGTGAGATGCTAGAGCATCTAGGCGATGAATACATAGAGGCCTTCTTCAGCAAATGTGAATATCTTCTAGCAGAAAATGGTCTTCTTGTTTTGCAGGTATGTTCTCCACCACTTCCTTCAGTATTTTGTATATTACGCTCGATTTCCAACTAAAGGCGCATTACATTATCACTGCAACTAGCCCTTTTCTTCCTTTATCCAACATGTCAATAAGCATTGCTCTTGTCATGATGTAATACGGAAATCTGTCCTCCTGTCTGTTTGTTTCTTCATTTGCTCTATTCATCTTTAATTGCTCTCGAATCTAAATCGCAGTTAATCTTCTGGCAATTGGCAAACAGTTTATCTCGATAGCCGATGAAAGATATGATGAGTACAGAAGAAGCTCTGACTTCATCAAAGAATATATATTCCCAGTGGGGTGCCTGTCTTCATTGAGCAGAACTACCTCAGCCATGGCAGCTGCATCTAGACTCTGGTACGAAGTTCCCCTACTTATTTCCTATTTCTACATATAAAATATATTCCCATCAATGGTAACAGAGATTTTGTACCGCATTGACATAAACCCTATATTCTGCTTTCAATTCAGCTCCAGCCAAGTCACGAATTCACAAGTAAGCTTCTTGCAGACAAAGTTCACTACTGATCTATAACTTGCTGTTTTAATGATTCAGTGTGGAGCATGTGGAGAATATCGGCATGCATTACTATCAGACCCTGCTAGAGTGGAGGAAGAACTTCCATTCAAAACGAAGGCAGAATTCTTGTCACCTACTAAGCAAAACATAAATAAGAGAATGCAAATAGATGAACGTGCAATTGATTTGGGGTTCGCGAGTTTATTTCAAACTAAGTTACATGTACTATTTTCTTCATCATGTGTGCAGAGATATATTAAAACTGGGCTTCAACGAGAAGTTTATACGAACGTGGGATTACTATTTTTTATACTGTGCAGCAGGATTTAAAACTCTTACCTAAGCGGATTATCAGGTATGCCTTTCTCGCAAAACCAGCATACTGTTGATTGTCGTCTGCATAAGCATAATGGCAACATTGCCATAATGTAAAGCTTCCCAAACCAAACTAACATAAATAAATTTGTACTGTTGCAACTGTAATTTGAGTACCTGTAAATTCTAAAATTTGTCCAAAAACTTGGGGATGTTGGTAGCCGATGGTCTTACAACTTGGCAACGTTGCAGCTTTCAAGGATCCATACTCCCCTATTGCATCCGTTCACAAATTTATTTGAATTGATTTGACATTATTTCATTTCAAGATCATAACAGTGTAAATTTCATTAATTATTTCCTTTGCCATTAGTTGTGATTTGATGGGGTTATTGACTAAAATCAGGCTAGTTAAATGACAATTAACATTTGATCTCAACAGTGTATGACAATTGGTAATATTTAATGATATTTTAAGGTCCACCAGACTAAAATAGTCTATGAGACCATTAGTTCCCTGTTTTTCGCTTTTTGCAATTCAATCCTTTTCGGATTCAAATTGATGATGAGCTGGCCCAACCTTCCAACAATCCCCTCCTAAAAAGACAATGCCAAGAAACTGATGATAATATGTTTTCATAGCTTTCTCATGTCTTTGAATGCATCACATTCCAAAATGAAATGTTTTTCCGATTCCACAACTCTAGACGTGCAAAATGTATACACTCATTCTTCCCAAGCTTCTTTAGACCTTTTCCACCGTCCTGTTTCACACTGAAGTTGATGTGAGTTGGTCTTTAATTGATCAATAAGAATCTTTGCCCTCCACAAAATGCCAGCTCCAATGAATTCATTTTGTTGTAGATCACATGTAGGGTTGAATTCCTCAATGTAATATTTCTTCTTTCTACCCTACTCTTTTCCCCATACATTTTTATGAAACTTCTCCATAACAAAATCCTTTAGCGCCTTGCTATTTGTGGGACAGGCATTGAGGTAGATATTCCATTTTTGCATCCATATGTAGTTTTGTTTCATCCATGTTTTCTTCCTTTCACTCATGCCTTCATTGAAGATAACATTAGGCCATCTACCTACTCTCATTTGCTCAATTCTTTTTAGAAGTCTTATGAGCCGCACCATAGCAATTGGTTCAACTGGAGTGGCTCCTGTCTCACTCAGCATTATCTCATAAGGTACTAAGGTTTTTATATTGAACTTGTTCATGATCAAGCATTTTTGGATTTTCTCAATTTGTTTCCGTTTTGAGACGGCAATGTTGCTAGCCCACAATTCACACCCATATAGCATCACTGGACAAACTAGGAGTCCAAAAAGCACTTTAATCGTTTTCCAATACCATAACTCTGCCTCTCTACATCTGTTTTGAAGAGCATATAATGCTTTCCACCCTCCTAAAATTCTCTTCTTTCTACAGTCCTCCCAATTAAGTTTGTTGTTGAAATCAATCCCAAGGTACTTGTACTCATTTACTTCTTCAAGAATAATGTCTTCAAAGAAGAAACTATGTTGGCTCTGCTTCCTTTTATTAGAGAAAATTTTGGTCTTGCTAGTATTGAATTGCATTCCCACTACTCTACAAAAATGCTCAAGGGCATATAAGTGCATTTGCAATCCATGGGCCGATTTAGAAATCAATACAATACCATCAGCATATAAAAGAAGCTTTATCACAAACTCCCCCAACCGAACACCATCTCCACCTTGTAGATTTAGCCACTCTTCCAATTTATCAATATATAGACCAAAATGAGTAGGGGATAGAGGGAAACCTTGCTTGACTCCAATGCCACTTCTAAAACTTTATGAAATACCTGTTGTGGTTCTAATTTTGACTTTCACTTCTTCGTAAAGTCTATGGACAGTGGCTCGATAATGCATAGGAATTTCAAGTTCTTCCATTCTACACCACAACTTATCCCTAGGGACTGTGTCAAATGCTTTTCTGAAGTCAACAATGCAGCGAAATACTTATTCTTTGTCCTCCCAAAACCTTTTCAACAATGTGTCTCAATGTGATACCATGATCCACTATAGAATGTTTCGGCCTAAAACCCCCGCTTGTCCTCTTGCCCTCTTTTCTTTTACTTCTGCCCACTTACTAATTATGTCTCTTACCATGCTACCGAAAAGCTTTGCAAACAAAGGATTGATCATAATTTTTCTATAGTTGGATGGATTATTTATGTCTCCACTTTTAAAAAGGGGTATTGCTAGGCTAGTTTCCAGTCTCTTGGGAATCCTTGCTGAATGATGTTGTTGAATGTATCCATGATGTGCAGTGCAAGAGTTTTCATTCCCCATTTTAGATACTCTGCTTGAAGTTCAACCAAGTCCTTTGTCTTTCCTGTTTTCAGCTTCTTAATTCCATTCTCCACCTCCTGTAAGGTGAAGAGTTTTGAATTTGTGTTGATCCTAGAGGGGGGCTCCGCCTCAGATTCTTTCTCATAGAGTTGTCTTGCATATTAAAACCATTGATTGGTTGTAATGTTATTTTCAATTTGCTTCTTCCTTGCTTGTAGTTCTTCCTAGAAAAGCTTTGGATTATTCTTGCTTAAATATATTAACTCTTCTCTCCTTGTTTGTATGAACTCATCTTTTTTTCTTTTTAGTATCTCCTTATATAACTTTACTTTCATCTTCTCCTTTCTTGCCTTTTTCAAGGTTCTCCTTGACATTTTTCATTCCTCATCAAACCAAGCATTTACAGGAAAGTGGCACATATTTTTTATTTCCTTGGGTATTGGTACTATGAGTTGGTAAATTGTCGGGACTATTTTTCGAACACAATTTTTGTAATTGCATTTTGGACATAATTTTTGTAATGGAGAGTTAAGTTTAAACCATAGTATTCAAGAAAGAAAGAAATAAATTATTTTAATGCCCACAAGGCTAAAGATAGCCTACGGGACAAATTGCTTCTTCATCTGCTTGATGTATTCGACACTTTTTCTATGAAGCTTCAAAATAAATGCTCCCATCTTTTCGACAGACCACTCACTAAATAGATTATCCCAAGAGATAGTTGCCAACATATCTGCATAACTTTCCCTATTGTCTTTGAAGGTCTCACATTCTAAAATGAAATGTTTTTCTGTTTCCACTTTTCCGGAAGAACAAAAAATGCATACTCTTTCCTCCCACACTTCTTTTGGCCTTTTCCAATGCCCTGTTTCAAAGTGGAACCATCACGTTAAAGTGAGAAATCCCCAAGGGAAATGGTATCTTTTGAATGGGAGGCTTTTGGTTTTAGGGTGTAAATAAAACACTAATTTAAGTTGAATAATGATGATTTTTTTATCATTTAAAGAAAATTAAAATTGTGTATTTTAATTTATCTTTTAAACGTTTAAAAGCGATCAAATTTATTATAATTTATTTATTAATGTGTAATTATAAAATTTATTATAGTTTATTTATTAATTTGTAATTATAAAATTTATTATAATTTATTTATTAATTTGTAATTTAGTTAATAATTTGTAATTAAAATATTTATTATAAATTATTATTGACAAACGTGTGTTAATTTATTATTGTTATTAAAGGAAAAATATGTTATTTAATTTATTTGTAAGTAACAGTTATGGATTTTAGGCCATTAACATGTTTCGTTATATTTTCGAAAGATGAATTTTTAATTAATCAAAAGCAATTTAAAAAAAAATGTCATTTTAATTATCATTAAGGCCACCTCACTAAAGTCATGTACTTTGTAATAACATTTAATATTAATCCATATATAATTCCAAATATTATCTCAATTGTAATTTAACTTTTTACTTAAAAATTTGAATTGATTTTAAAATTTGTGGATATAATAAACTTGACGAGCCCCTTCCATATAAAACTTTTAAGTAGTAATTATGCCTCCCGTGGGTTTAGCTAAAGTGATTAACGAAATTGTTTGTGATACTCTCCACCTAGGTTCTATTCCCCTAGAGTGACATGTTGCTTGTTGTGATAACCCTAAAAGGATAGACACCCCCAAGTGGAACTAGAGGCTAGAGTGTCAATCTAAGTGATAGGTTTCCTCCTCAACATTGACTTACGAGTTGTTGCCACAAACCTAGAGGTTATAATGGGGGGTTGTCAGCTCTAACTTAGAGGGTATGGTGCCAAAGTTATAAGTATAATGGGGGTTCTCGACACTAACTTGGAGGGTATTGTGGAAAAGTTACAAGTTTCCTCTTTAACATTGGCATTTAGGTTGTTGGCATTAACCTAGAGGCTACAACAACAATAAAATTTGAACCTAAACCTTGTCTAAATAATCTTTATTGATCATCAATTATTTTAAACTAATATTATGTTCTTTCCAACACTAAATAAAATACAAACCAAATAATCATAAACTCATTAAAATCAAATATTTGTTTATAACAAACAAATTGAAAATAAGAATTTGTAAATTGGGTTATCCCTGCTAGTTGCAAGAAAGGAATGGAATCCTACCCTCCCAAGTTTAATTCCTGTAAGTAACATGATGAATGTTAACAATATCAAAGATTCATTAAAATTAAATAATATAAAATAAAAAAAATAATTCATGGTGAAGACATGTGTTCTCAAGTTATTCGTTATAATTTTATTTATTTATTTATTTTTATTTATGTTTTTTTTTGTAAATAAGATAAGATATATTACTGTAAAAAGGAAGTAATTACAAAGGTTGGATTGTGAGAGACAGAGTCTCCATCACAAGAGCCAACTGCACTGTTTGTTCTAACTGTTAACTTAACCGAGATACATTGCAACTTTACAAAATTTGGGTTCTGTTTACTTTGAGAATTACAGAGATCAGTACACAAAAAACCAATAGAAACTCGATTTGCAGGAGACTCCAAAAAGAGACCAGAGGACTGAGTCACGCTTAGATAGACAACACCGAGGGTCTTTATTCTCTATGTCGGTTTCGTAGCCACATTCTCTGTCGCGGCCTTGCATCCTAGGGTGATGTTGAATAAAAAGGTTCTAGAAGCAGTCATTATGGATTTGCAATAACCAGGCCATCGTCCAGACTAATTGGGCGTTCCTCAGTGTTTCCCTCTTGTGGCGCAAAGGTGGATGGGCTATTGGAGGAGGCACCTGCTATTTCTTTCTTGATACTTGGAGAACAGTCAACAGGTGAGTGGACCTTGGCCACGAACTTCATCTTTAAAACTATATATTGTGGAGATTCTCGGGTTATGAAGCGATAATGGTGAACCACTTCGACAGAAATCGCAAATTTTTCAGCAAGGCTGTCGATTTTATTTACAACCACCTTGGAGCATTCAACCTGCTCCTATAGAGCCAAGCCCATAATGGTCTTCATCTACCACCAGATGTCAATGGAATGAGCATGGAGGTTTTCTCTAGCTTTGGTAGGGGTGGGATCGAGTATCCAAGCAAAGTCAGCATCCAGTTCCTCCGAGGGAATGCATCTGCGAAGAGCTCTAGCTTGAGCCTCAAGGCTAGCAATTATCTCTTGGGTTTCATGGTTCATCGCCATAGCGTAATCCAAAGTTGCTCGCCTTGTGGAAGACTCAGCACGGGTGATAGGAGGAGAAACTAAAGAATTCCAATGAGAAGTCGCTCTGTCGAGCCTGTGCCCCTCACTGGGAGTTGGGTTGGAGCTGCAATTAGGGGCCATGGGAGAGGCGGGGCGCGGAAAACGGATTGAGAATTGGGGAAAGATGGTAAGACCAGAGAACAGGAACAGAGGGGATGACGGGAAGAAAAATGCAGGGGTTGATATTCATAGAGGTGGGTGGATCTCGGGGGCTGTGGAGCTAAGGCAAGGGGAGTGATGATGGCGTGTGGGAGGTACGGGAGTTAGGTGGAGGAGAGGGTACCTCACCGAGCAAATTGGAAAGGAGGGCGGCGTACACGTGGGTGAGAGGGGTTGTGGGAGGGTTAACAAGGACAATTGTCAAACAGAGGACGACCTTGACCATATAAACGACAGAACCGTAGTCCTCCCAATTCCTTGAGCCATCATTGATGTGACTAGGGATTCCCGAACAATTATTGTTTCCTTTCTAGTTTTCCTTTGCATTGATAGCTTCATAGTGCTGACGTAGATTTCCTTCTTCCAGATCGTGCCATGACCTGGATCTTAGCCGTAGGCTCCCTGTTGTCCCCTCATTAGCCAAACTGTTCACCAACTTGTTCCCTTATCTTATGACAGCCTAGAAATGTAGCCCTTCCACACTTTCAATTTTATTTTTAATTCTCTTTAGGATTTTATTTAGGTGTTAATTATTCGAAACCTTGGTCGCATCCAACCCCTGTTGGATTTTCTTGCATATGTGAGTAGCTAGAGTTGAATCACCTTCAATGATCAATGGGCTTAGCTTGTGGCTTTTTGCGATGGTGATTCTGTGTTCCAATGCCTGTAATTCTGCTGCATTATTGGTTGATGAACCAATTTTTCCCTCATGTATCTAGAGTATTTCCCCTTAAGCGTTCCTGAAGACACCTCTGAATCCTGCCAAGCCTAGATTACCTTTGGCCGCACTGTCGTAATTGATCTTAATAGATCCTTGCTCTGGGGGAAACCATTTGTCATTTTGTCCTCTGTTTATGGAAATAGGGGGGGCCTCAGGGGTGCAAGCTAGAGGGAGATCCAACATGGTAAGAATTCTCAAGTCTGCATTGTTGGGATAGTTGTTGGCTTCCTAAAGAAGTGAGGAGGTCACTGACTCCCAAATAGAATTCTTTATCTTTGAAAGGGTGATTTCCTTCTGTGAAGAAGTACCCCAGAACATTCTGGCATTACGTTTCTTCCCGAGCGCCCAACAAACAATACCTAGGACGAGATTCCATGCCCTTTTAATAGGAGGAAAGGGGTAGAACGATGAATGCGAGTTAGAGATGGTGTTGAGGATGGAGGAGGTTTCTCGATCCAATCCTTGAAAGACCAAATTAAACCAATCCCATAATTTAGTCGCATAGGGACATTCATTCAGTAAATGATTTGAAGTTTCTTCTTTTTGCTGACATAGATGGCATTTGGAGGGTCCAATAAAACCCTTTTTTGGAGGTTTTCCTAGGTTAGAATTTTCCTATGCAAAACAAGCCAGAGGAAGATGGAGATTTTTGGCCAATGTTTTCTGTCCCACATTGATTTCCATTTGGGGTCTGGTTGGATTTGATCATGTTGAGCTATGTATCTATATGCTTCCTTTATATTGAAGTGCCCTGTTGGGTTTTGTCCCCAACGGATCTTGTCCTCGGAGGTGTCATGGAGGATTTGTCTCTTTTGGAGTTCATTTGATAGCTCATTCCAAACCTGAGGGTTGATAAGGGGAACCCACTCTTTCTGATCAATCCATTCTCTCCACTTGTCCCCTTCTGTGTTAGGTTTCCAATAGTGAAAAACCCTTCTCCTACCCCTGTTTTGCATCTCGGACTTGATTAGTTGATATTGATCCTTGTCGAGTTCTGGCCTTTGCTACCATGCATCTTCCCAGAAGAGTGCCTTGTCCCCATTCCCAACCTCCTAGAAGCTATGTTTTTGGATGATAGCCTGATTCTCCCACGCTTGATTCCAAATAACCGAACCTTTGATGCTTCCATTGAGCCTTATTATTTGCTCTTGCAAGTGGGTGGGAGCATATTTTTCCTTCCATAGGATTCCCCAGGGGGAATTGGGATTTTCTATCCATCTCCATAGAGTTTTTTCTCCCAAGGCCTTTCCTAGGAGCTTAGTGTCCCTGAGTCCAAGGCCACCATCTTTTTTGGGCCTACACATTTTTTCCCAAGCTACTAGAGCCCATTTCTGCTTTTTCTCTGCTCCTCTCCATAAGAAGTTCCTTTGAAGATTCCTGATTGCATTGGAGATTGCTTTTGGGGCAGCCAAAGCTGAATATAAGTAGTGTGAGATCGCTTGTAATACTGATTTTACAAGAACTAGACGGCCTGCTAGATTTAGTGATCGGAAGGTCCAGTTTTCCAACCTCTTTTCTAATTTATTTATCAATGCTTCCCAAGTGGAATGGGCTAGTGGCCTATCTGTGAGGGGAACCCCTAGATATTTGGAGGGGAGAGTACTTATGGGAAAATCAAGGATTCTTGCAATGTTTCTTCGAATGGGTAGAGGAGTATTGAAGAAGAACAATTTAGATTTTTCTTGATTGATGGAGGTGCCAGAGGCCGCAGAGAAGTCAGACATAATGGTTTTGAAGGAGGAAGCTTCTTTAGTAGTAGGGAGACCCATAAGCAGGGTGTCATCCACAAATTGTTGATGCATGGAAGGAGGAGTTGAAGCATAAGGCTTGAGACCGGATAGATCATTGGAAGATAAGGCAACAGTAATGGAGCGGTTGAGCCCTTCGACCATTATAACAAAGAGAAAGGGAGAGATTAGGTCCCCCTGCCTGATGCCTCTTGAGGGGTGGAAAGGCTGAGAGGGGGAGCCATTCAGGAGGATGGAGAAGAACGCTCCAGATACCATCACCATTATCCATTTGATACTCTCTTTGTGGAACCCATAAGCAGCTAGAACTTCTCTCATGTAGGCCCAACTTATTTTATCAAAGGCCTTGGACATATCTAGTTGGATCATCATACCAGGTTTCTTTTGCATATTGAGGGAGTGGATTAGTTCATGGGAGAGGATGATACTATCCATTATTTGCCTACCTTCCACATAGCCTGATTGATGATGAGAGATGAGAAGAGGCAATAAGGTTTTCAAACGATTGGCCAAGACTTTGGAGATGATTTTGTAAATGACATTGCAGAGGGCTATGGGACGAAACTTGTCTGGGGAGTCTGCTGAATCGCCCTTGGGAATAAGAGTGAGAAAGGTGGCGTTGAGGGCTTTTAGGACAAACTTTTGGATTCTGGATTCTTCTACTAGGGCATGGACATCATTTTTTAAGATTGGCCAGCAGACTTTGTAGAAGTCGATGGTAAACCCGTCCGGTCTAGGAGCTTTCCCATTGGGCATACTCATGACTACTTCCTCCACTTCCTGAAGTGAAACCTTTCTCAGAAGCATTTTGTTATGATCCTTGGTGAGGATCTTGGGAATGTGATTGGTAAAAAAAAAATTGCCCTATGTTCGATCATTTCTTGGCTCCTTAAGGAGAGAGCTGAAGTATTGAGTTAGCTCTTCTTCCATTTCCTCCTATGAATGAATGAGGTGTCCCTCTCAGTTATTTAGAACCAAAATTATGTTATTCCTTCTATGTTGGATCATCGATTTGTGGAAAAAGGTAGTGTTCCTTTCCCCACATTTTAGCCAGTTTATTATGGATTTCTGCTGCCATAACTTCTCTTCTTGAGTAGCTCTTTCCTCCCAGCTTTGTTGTAATTTTTTCTCTTCTTGTTTGTTGTGGTCTGTGATACCTTCTTCAATGATATGTTGTTGGAGGAGCGCCATTTTGAGCTCCATATTTTATTTTTATTTTTATTTTTTTTATTCGTGATGATGTCACCGAATGTTTCTCTATTCCATTTTTTTATTTCCTCTTTGATGTATTTTAGTTTCTGTTGAAAGGTGTACATCTTGTTTCTAGATCTAGTTGTTGAGTTATTCCACCATTGCCTCATTTTTCCTAGGAAATCTGGGTGATCCAACCAAAAGGCCTCAAATCTAAAGGGATTTTTTTTGGACCAGTAGAGATATGAAACTTAAGAGAGATTGGCCAATGATTGGAGCCAACTTGTAGAAGAATACAAGCTTTTGTTTCCCAGGAGGTAAGGTAGGCTTCCTCTGAGAGGAGGAAACAATCTAGCCTAGAAGTTATTTGTCGATCACCCCCTCTTCTGTTATTCCAGGTGAAAGTACCATTGCTTGTAGGGATGTCGATGAGATTGAGGCTTTCAATAGTGGATAGAAAGGCTTCTGTGTCCTTGTCCAGTTTCTGGATTCCTCCCCCTTTCCCCCAGATTTGTTATCATATTGAAGTCCCCAACAATGATTTTGTAAGGCGTGTGAATGGAATCCATCAAATTAGAGATACATTGAAGCATCTTGATTCGATCAATCACCTTATGGGGGGCATAGATATTAGTAATGCAGATGCTGTCATTAGAGCCTATAATTCTCAAGACTGATGTTATGGAGTGATGGGTTGCCATAGAGGAGATGAGGTCGAACTTTGAGCTTTTCCATAAGGTCATGATTCCTCCAGTGGATCCTATGGTTGAGTTGGCTAAGTAGCTATATTTCTTGAAGCATGTTTTTTGAAGGAGAGGAGGGTAAGCAGACTCAAGTTTAGTTTCTTGAATTAGGAGGATGTCAGGTTTGTTAGAAAGGATTCGATTTTTCAAAATTATTTTCTTTCTAGGACCATTTAGTCCTCTTATATTCCAAGAAATGCAATTCATAGGTAAGGAGAGGGGGTTAGGGCTAGAGCTTTTACCTTTCCTTCGTTGATGAGCTTGGCACCCAGTTCTTGGAGGAGCTGGCTAGTGGGTTTTCTTCCTCTTTTTCAGCTTGGTCCTTTTGGGTTGTACCCTCCTGCTGGAATGTTTGCCATGATGCCTTTAGATGTGTTGCTATCCAGTGAGGGGTGGACTGCACTATGATTTAGTTCCTCTTGGAGGAGGTAAGCTCCTTCTATTTTCTGAAGTTGATGTTTTGGGATTGCTTCTATTCCATTTGTCTTCCATTCTTCTGTTATGGATTCTAAGTCTAACCCTTCCAATGCTTCTTCTATAGCACTCTCCTCTCGGGTTTCATCAGTCACTATTTGTTCCATTTCAGTATCCTCTTGTGAGTGCTCATTTTCCCTATTGCTTTGATCTGCTTCTTTGTCCTCTTGTTCCCTGTTTGCTTTGATTTTCTCATGTTCTCCTTCTTCATCACCTGTCAGGTAGTTCAAATGTGACTATTCTTGTAGATTGACTAAGGCATCGAATTGGTTCTAATTTACCACCATTTGTTGTTCCTTCTTGAGATTATTTTTCCTGCTATTCTTGTTCCTAGTATTGACTCTGGTGAAGCCCTCACTGTCCTTTTTCTTGCTTGCATGTTCAACATTTTGAGGGGTTTTGTTTAGAGGACAGTCCCTAAAGAGATGGTTGTGTTCATGGCACTTCCTGCACCTGAAGGGGATGTGTTCGTAATCTATACTTTGTAGCCAAACTTCATCCCTAAAGATTAATTTTATTGCTTCTGGGAGGGCTCCAAAGACATCTATATACACGCATATTCTAGCATAGGATACGTAGTGTCCATTTCTGGTGCCTTCAGACATTTTTATGTACTCCCCCAGTTGGTCTCCTATGCCTTTTAGGACTGAGGGAGCCCAGTAATCCATTGGCAAGGAATAGAGACACACCCAGACTGGGACTCTAGTGAAGTCCTCCTTCTCCGGAGTGAAGTTTTCCTTCCAAAATCTCATGTATAGGCCTGCTGAGTTGAAGAAGTATGGACCTCCTTCAAAAATTCCTGTCTCTGTCTTCTAGGAGGTCAAAGATTATTGTGAAGAATCCTTTAGATCCCAACTGAAGACTGGTTCCCCCCCTAGGTTTCCATTTGTTTTGTATCCAACAGTACAAGGCTTTCTTAGTCAGCCAAATTCCCATGAACTTGTAGATGACTGTGTGTTCTTGCATGTATTCTCTATAAACCGCTACTCCTCAGTCCTCGATTTCCAGCTCTAGAATTTTCTTGGCTATAGGGTTGGAGTTAACCTTTTTTTTGCTCTTCTTGCTACACTTGACCCTTTACTGTGTTTACCTCTATTAATGAAGGGATGACTGAGGTGGTGCCCTTTGCTGAGTGAATCTCAGTCATTTTCCCTTTCTCCTACCTCATTTCTCTAAGTTTGGGTTTCTCTCCAGAAGATTAGAAGGCTGTGCTGGAGGCCAGCTTAGTGAAGAAGGAGACTTGGTCTGGAGGTCAGTTTGTTACAGTATCCTTGAAGGAGAGAGCACCTTGGCTCGAGTCTAGCTCCGCCATGGGAAGGGGAGGTGTGGGGCGATGTTGGTCGGTGCAAGGCATGCTTATGGTAGCCGCCATAGGTGCCGAGGGGCCTAGTTACGTTTCCCCAATCACGGGTTCAACCTTGAGCATTGAAATTTTTTTTCAAAATCATTCACATTTAAATAATAATGTAAAAACTTCTTTTTATTTATTTTATTATTATTGTAGTAAGTAATTGATTTAAAAGTTATATTAATATAGTTATTACTTTTTTTGTTTGTTTCAAATTTAATTTATTTATAAGTAGAA